>OVAF01000881.1:8269-29304 GCA_900406245.1 Odontarrhena argentea
AAGCCGACAAGAAACCGGAGATAGGAGATGATCAAGTTTTGTATTGGACGAGTTATTACCTGAACCACTGATTTCAAAAGTTTCATCATCATGAAGCTGCCGATGCAAAACAATGGAGATCTAAATCTGTGAATATTAGGATATTTAGGGTTTTGCTTTTATAGAGAATCTTAATATTAATATGTATATCTTCCTCTTTTCGTTTGTTTAGGTGTATATGTAGACGGTGGTTCACTCCGGATTTTTGGTTTAGTTTTCTTTTGGATTTAGGATTATTCCGTTAGAAAAATATTTTTTTACATAAAAAAAAATAGAATACCTAATAAATTATGGAAATTACTCGAAAAAATAATAATTACAGAACGGTCGATGAATAAAAAAATTTTGTGTTTTTTTTCTTTACAAGAATTATTTCAAGAAAAAAAAGTCTACATCAAAAAAAAAAAAAAAAGAGTATTTAACAAATTATGAAAATCACTCGAAAAAATATTATAGAACGAATTAAAGAAAAAAAAAATTTACATAAACAATTTATTGTTACTAGTGAGAAGAGATTAAAATGCATATTAATAAATAATTTATTGTTACTAGTGGTACTCAAAATTAATTAAGAATAACTTTACAAAATTGGTTAGCCATGTATATACAATTACAAAAACTTACGTTCCCACTTAACAAGAGAGTCAGATTCCCAAGTAGGCCTTGAAGGATCAATGTGTCCATTATAAGCAGCGAAGGTAGAAGTATAATAATTAATCCCAACAAAATCATATGACATTCTCAGTTTCTGCTTTTGATCCTCCGTGAATTTAGGCAACCGATCTCCGACTAGGTCCTTCATTATCTGTGGATAATCACCATACGTGGTTGGATCCATGTGCCTTCATATATATGAAAATGATATATATAAATTAAACAAACAACATTATATGTATCATTACAGTAGAGACAATTGTAGATTTACCAGCCAAACATGAATGCGAGGGCTCGTTCAGCAGAGGCATTGGCATGTGGACTAGACTCGAGAGCGTAAGGCTCAAACCAAGAAGGACAATGCGCAATCCCAATCTTCCTACCTTTGCACTACTTATATACATAGCCTTAATATGTTAGGAGCAATAATTGGAAAAGTATTTGATCCATAATAAAAATTAATTTTTCCACTATCATCAACTATCGCATTCTTAATTTATACATAAAAAAGAGTATGTATATATATACATACCGTTGTGCATTTCCTAAACTCTTGAACGGCTTCGGCATGAGCCAAAAGTATATTGTGGCTAACAATGTAAAGCTCGTGCCCTGAATTGCCTCCAAGACAAGATTTGTTGACGTAGTTGGAGCAACGTCCTGGAGCTTTCTTCCCAATGTCATAACCGGCTCTGCTAAACACCCATGGCTCGTTGAATGTGATCCACTTCCTCACTTTGTGACCGTACTCATTGAAAGTGAAGTTGGCAAACTCCACAAAATCTTGTCTACATGTGCATATGTTATTATATGATTAGATTGCAATTTTTCTTCTTGGATTTGCAAACCGATAAAACAACAGAAATACATGACTCGTTCGCTAAGAAATCCCCCGTATTCATCTTCTAAATCTTGAGGAATGTCCCAATGGAAGACCGTAGCTAGAGGAGTTATGCCTGAATTACATATTTATTCCATAAATCAAATTAATCGAATTTAGATTTACCTTGTAACGATGGTAGAAATCAACTGCTTCAACGGCGTTATCATTCTTTGTCCTCTCTATTATTATCATTAAGCAAATGAATTGGTTTTATTTATCTAGAAGAAAATAATATCAAAATGAAGTATGATCATAACTAGATAATACTAAATACCTGGATGCTTAAGTGTGTAGTAATCCCACAAACTTGGACCCCTGCATCCTTCTTGCACTGCACCTTCATACTACAACATGAATTTCTTATTATATACGCAGCCCGTATCGATCGACATACGTAAGTATACGCACAAGTGCTGCGAACTATATGGTTATATATGTTTTTTACAGTACCTGAAATGCAGAAGATGCAGCTCCGAATATTAAACCTTCAGGGAAAATAGCCCGATTAAGAGATGTAGATGTGGAAGGACAAATTGGTACTTTCGTAGAGGCCGAGATAGAGTTTAAAGTGGAAAGGAGTATAACTAAACATGAAATAATCACAACGTTTGAAGTAGTCATTGTTTGAGTTGAAGCTAGGTATATAGGGCTTGTTGGTGAGAAATAATGAAGTGCTTTAGAGATCCACCAATGCTTTTTTTATATGGTTAATAGTTTGAAAGAGTTGCGAAACTTATGTCACAACTAACAACATTCTTTCCTGCTATCTATTGATCAAATTATTTGTAGTGTTACTGTTTTTTTTTTTTTTTTGAAATAATTGTGGCAGTCATATCTTCTTCTGCCGACTTACTAATTTTTTTTCTCTTTTTTAAAAGGATTTATGGATTTAGTTAATTAGCTATTAAAAAAAAATAAAGTCTTTGATGATAAAAACTCTCAATTTTCCGAGATTGTAAAGAATCCCTTCAACTATCTTTTAGTAAACAGAGGGTTTATTTCACTAATGGACTATAGTTGTGCTGATCAATTATTTACAATCTCGAGAAAGTTGAGGGCTTTCATTTACGGTCATCTTTTCCCGAAAAGAAAAAAATAAAAGACATCTGAACAAATTATGTTTTGTTTAAACAAAACTAAATAGAAAGAGTAAAACAAAGAGTCACGTTAATGTTATCTGACCAAGACACATAATTGAAAAATACTCATGAGTTAATTTCTCACTAACATTCTTGACCATTTCACCTCGTGCAAGAAATTGAAAATAATTGAAATGGATTTCTTGCCAGCAAGTAGAAGTGGTGATCAAGAGTAATATCAAAAGAACAAATTAGGAGACGTTATTGCTTTTAATTGGGTTGATTTTAAGATGTCTTGCAATTTGCAAATGATCAAGACTTCCATAGTTACATACACATATACACGCATAATAAGAACCACACTCAAACATATCAAAAAAATTAACACACACAATCAAGTAATAACGCAAACACGTATTCTTGTACCTCAATCCCTTTTAATAGTGGTGAAGATGGGCTTGACATCCATTCGGCCCAAACCTATCTTTTTGGCCCAGGAGACCCATTCATTCATGTTTCTAATTTTTGCTGAAAAGAAGTACAGTATATTTATTGACTTAAGTAACATGTTGTATGAACAATATTGGACCACAACTAGGTTGTTCACTAACCTATGTTCTGAACAATACATGAGAAAATATTAGATTTCAAGTACGACAGTACAACTCAGTGAATTTACGATTGTTATTAGACTACGGCCACTTTATTTTATTTTTGATTGTAAAAGTATTAATTCATAAAAGAAATTATTGTAGTTAACTAGGATATATATATAGTTCAATGGTTTGTAAAAATCTTTGGATCCAATTATTTCGATCCAATGGATTATGTATGCACAAGACTTAATTGTACCATGTGCACACGATTATACAATCAAATTAGAAAAATATGTGAACATTCACATGTATTTGATGAGTACTCTGGTTTGAGAAAATAAAATAAATTCATTACATTAATTATCCAGAAACTAATAATTCAGTAAAAACCACATGTTTAAGTGATGATTACCCCCCAATACTACTTTTGTTTCATGTGGGAAGAAAGCCCACAAAGTTACAAGTCTTAGAAACAACCATTTTGTTTCTTCTCGGAAGAGTCCCACAAGCTTACAAGCTTTGAAACAAACACCTCTCTCCTACTCATTATGACTGTGCTATGGTCGGTCCCGGTAATGACCTCGACTTCAACCGCCGGAAACTTGACTTTCATGTTCCATAGACAATCAATTGGAACAACTGAATCTTTATCCCCTTGCACCACACTGATTTTAACACCTGAATTTATCAAATTTTCGAGGTTTTTATCGGTGCATTTCGCTCCTCCGCATATCACATTGTGCATACTATGCCATGCTGATTTGTGTGTGTGCTTTGTCAATTCCGTTATGGCTGTTGGTAGTTTCCTAATCATTTAAATAAACAGAATATCTCAGCATACAATATATAAAAAAACTTTAATATGACACTTTATTTAAGTATTATACGATTTCGACGATCACACATAAATCTAAATAGTTATATTTCGGTCTATCCACTTGCATTAGGTTTAAAAAATAAAACTAATAGTGGAAACAGTGATAATATGTATTTTTGGTTAAGAAATACAAAGTTTTGTAATAAAGCCAATTTATCTTAAATATGATTTATACCTTCTCCAAGTTATAGTTTTGATGATCTTCTCCCAGGTAAGGTGATGCTTACAAACGACCAAGCAAAAGCCACGGCAAATGTGCTCGTACCAAGCCATAGTCGCCGAGAAAAACGAAGTCGGTGGCCAAAGTTTCTTCTCGGCGATCACATCAAGTGCATCACAACTTGCTCCTTCTTCTGAACTAGCAAAATAAGGCTAAAACCAACCAGAAAAAACATACACAAAATGTCAGAACAAAAGATGTCAAAGACCGTTTTTCACACTGGTATAATCGGATTTTACTGATCAGAAAACTCACCGGAGCTACTAAAGAGACAGATTTGACGTTGTTGGAGAATTTTTCAGCTAAGGCTACTGCGACTATGCATCCCATGGAGTGTGCTACAACATGGAACGAAGTCAAATTATTCGGTAAAATAACTGATTTCTCAATCATTTCAACATGTTCTTTCAGCGAATACTGTCTCTAGGTTTTGGGCTGTCTCCAAATCCGAGAAGATCCACCGCAAAATATCTGTAGTTAGTTTTCGCCGTGGACTCAGGTAGGTATTTGAACACCGTGTTGGTCCAGAACGTTGAAGATGACAAGAATCCATGTATGAAAATAACATTCTCTACTGGTTTGGTGTTCATCAACAAATCTGATCAAATCAAAAGAATTTAAGATATTAATTATAACATCTTAAGACCCCATGATAATAGTAAGTTTATAGTTACTAATTAATTTACCTTGAGATAATGAAGGTTGCTTGACGATCACGTTAAGTTTATCGGTGTTGGTCCAAGAAACACAATTCTTGCAACCACAATCAGACCAACGATGAACAGCTTCACGAGGCACTTTCTTCATCGTCTCGGGGAAGAGGAAACTCCTCAGGAAAGTAACGAGACCGATTTTCTTGGTGATCTCAGGGAGTTTTCTGGCGAACCGGAGAAAACCGGCTTGTCTGAAAACGTTTCTCCTACGGTAAAGAGTCTCCGACAAGTGTTGATGGTCTGGATGAAACTCTTCTTTTGTCTCTTGATGGTTTGTACAATGGCAGGACTCAAGTTTCGCTTCCATGACTTCGTCGAGGAATCTGAAAACGATGCAGAGAAAGTCGTCGAGTAGGTCTAGAAGGAAGAAAACGACCGAACTCGGAGCTCCGTTGACTAGGGACACACATTTTTCTGAGAAACTCGGAGCAAACATCTTAGTGGCTAAGTACTGAAATGGTTTTTCAGGTCTTTAGAAAGAGAGGAGTTCAGATAGAGACTCTTGTGACTTGTGAGTGAACAATTGCTTTAGACGAGATTTTATAGACTCTAGTGCGTAAAAATGTTTTAATTTTTCTTTTTATATAATGGTTTTTTTTTCTAGTCTTTGTTTCTTTATTAAGTCTTTCAGGTAACAACAAAAATTGCAGCACATGAACTGTATTATCTTTTATATCACTGAAGACTGTATTATATTTAATTGTCTCTTAGAATAAGTACAATGGTGGTGGTTTTTAATTTTTGGGTTCTTGAATATAATAACATTATATTGATTAAAATTTTAACCAAGAGTCAACTGCATACAGATTCAGCATAAGAAAAATTAGTGGAATAAAAATTCCACCTATTCTACTAAAAAAAAAAAAGGAAATTGTTCAATAATTATTTTTTTTTTGGTCAGCTTGTTCAATAATTTTTAAAAGATTATTTCTCTACAATTTTTTAGAAGAATGAGTAATACTAACATTCTATTCTACTAATTTCTTTTATATAAAATCAGTTACACCCTAAATTTTTTAAAGGGGCTCTTAAATAAGAACCTATGAACCTCTCTCTCTCTCTTATTTTAATTTTTGAGAGACCCATGTCATTTTAAGTTTTTTTGTTTGTTTGTTTTTTGAGTCTTTTGACAAGAGATTTCTATTCATTTACGACCGACAAAAAGACTATTGAGTTACGCTCTTGTTTGTTTCTTTAGAAAAACAATCGGTTGCAGTCTAACTACGTACTGTAATGACTGTATAACAACTAAATTCTAATAAGACTAAAATGTTTAATTAGTTAAAACCACCTTTAACTTTCAATACCATATTAGTTAGGTGGAAAGCTCATATGGTGTTAATAGAAATAATCAGAGTGTTTACTATATCTAATTTCAGCAAAGAACTAGTTGCGCGCCAATGATGCAAATTCCATCTAAGTCATCCCAATAGAATTATAGGTTCCTATTATTGGTAATTTAGCTTGGTATTTTTTTATGTGTGGCGGCGATGTTAAAAATAAGGGAAATGTGTTTTTTTATCCAGTTTTAATATAATCCAAAGTTATAGTTTCACGTACAGAAGAGGTTGATTAATTATTGTGACAACAAGATAAAAAAAAACAAAAAAAAAAAAAACTGGTTCTTCTTATTACTTTTTAAAGGGCTATTCAAGATCTAGATTCAATCAGAATATGGACATTTCGAGAGTATTTTTATTGTTTCTACACGTTTAAAAAAAGATGTTCATTAGAAATTATGATCTAAATCAAATAATTATACCGTAAGCTAGGTGTTAACTATATTAATTAATATATATGAGAAGTAGGCGTGTAAATCACTTGAAATTTCCATTATTAATTAACCGAATTCCTCTCTCAGTCAACTAATAATATTGTTTGTATTACTTGATTATCCAATTAATTAATTAATGATATACGTGGAAGTTTCATTGTGTTATTAGTGATGTTTTCGGGTCTCTAGTTTTTGTTTTTGGGGTCTTGATATTGGCCTATTTATCGTGGATCACGAGTGTTTTTAATTAATTGCCAAATTAAACAAATGGAGATGTTTTTTTTTAACATAGAGTCATAGATGATGGAAAAGATAAAGAAACGTTTACTAATTGACTCAGACTTGCTTTATCTGCTGTCTTTATTTTGGAATAATGTCAAATTATATTCCAAAAGAAAATCAACTTTTGTTACAAAATGTTTTTACTAGAGCATTAGGATAAAATCAATTTTAACAAGTAACATGGGAAGCTTTATATTTAGCTATGCAAAACATGGTGAACCAAAGTTGTAGCCCATCTTAGATTAGTTGCTTCTATACGATCATAAGTCACTCTTTTATGGAATTCAAAATTCCACCAATTCATATTTTAAATTGAATTATATATATGCATTAGCGATACATTGACCTAACCGTCTCTAAATTATTAACTCATGGAATACAAAAGCTATACGGACACACATTTTTCCATATGAAGATCCAATCCTAAAAAATGGTCTTAAGCTCCTTTTAGATGAAGGATTCTTTTGTATGGCTACTAAATTAGACATACTCCTATGACATTAAATTGGGATATGCTCCAACTAAACTAAATACACTATCGCGGATAGCTGAAGCTTTTGATCATAAAGAATGTGTTTGCAAAGTCCCAACACTATCAAATAAAAAATAGAGTCTTGCAAATTAGTTTTAATCTCGCGATCAGAGGTATTCATAATGTGACAAGATGCAAATTGTGCAAGTTGAAGAAGATGAAGCCCATATACTCTTCTCTTATCCCTTCGCACGAGTATGAGAAGTAATTTCAAATTTCTAATTTTGTTCAAACAAACATATTGTTAAGTTTCATGTGCATCCAATTTAAAATTATTTGGCAATTCGTAGAGAGGTTTATGTCATTAATATGTCGCTCAAATCCCTTTCATCTTTCAGATATGATCAATTCTTCACATTTTCTTTGTATATTTTTCAATGAAACGTTTACAAGCAACTTACAAAGGAAAAAAAAAATTCTAATCGAATCTAGCACAACAAATTGTGCTAAATAAGCTAACGGAGATAACTGTACATTTGTATTATGAAGATCCTTGGACTTTTTGTGTGCTGAAGTCGTTGTGTAGATGTGGTGAGATTTATGGAACCTTACTCCAACATCCCCTCCTCCTCAAGGAGCATACAAATTTTGTATGTGGAACTTGGAACAGAAGAATTCAAATTACCCGATTTTATTAAGCTCTTCGCTTAACTCGTTGAATGATATCTCTGATTTTAACTCAATCAACTATTGTAAGTGCACAACAAGTGATTGTAGTATTTAGGGGTCGAATCCACGAAGACCAAGTGCTACACCGTAGATCCTAAGACTTCGATTAAGCTAAAACAATAATAATAATAGTTTTGAGAACTAAGATGACTACTAAACGATATAAAATCAATATAGCAAACAACTAGGTCTAGGGAAATTAGCAGGAATCAGAGATCATAAATCAGAAAATTATTCACAAAACTAATTAAGCAAAACCTTGAACTCAAATAAAAACGTTTACTAATCCACTTTCGTGGTATCAATCACCTAAATTTTCGTTTGAACCTAAAGTTCTAAGCATGCATCATCTAGCGGATTTGATATGTTCACAAATCGCCTTAGCACCAGCTTTCGTTGGCTATGACAATTTTTTCACCTAATGTTCTATCAAGCAATCTATAGAAGTTTGGAAAATATATTATACCTAAGATTATAGACTAAGTGATCAATTTAGGTTACAGTCCCTATCTATGTATAGCTATTGATTTATGATTCTCTTGAAAGTTAACACCCTAAACCTAGCTATGAAACTACTCACACATAATTAAATAACTCAAAGCAATAACTAACTAAGAAAGCATAATCAAATTGAAAGACTAGGGTTCATAAAAAATTCTTAAAAATGCAAACATGATGATTTACTTCACTAGTTAGACGTTTGATGCCCCACCTCCCAGCTAGACACTCCTCCTCTTAGCTCACGTTACACCTTCCACATAAACCCTCAAATAGATGCCATAATGACCTCAAGTCTAAACATCATATATGATCTCATGGTTCAACATCTTGATATGGACCTCCTAGCTAGGCATCCTGATATAACCTCTCAGTTATACGACCTGGAAACCTCCCAACTAGACGTCCTAACATTGATCTCTCAGCTAAACATCGACTTCCCAACTAGGCGACATGCAGAACCTCCCAACTAGATGACATGATGACCTCCTAACGAGACACCCTGGCATAGATCTCCTTGTTTGGCAATCTAACAACCTTCCAACCATTTGGCATGACGACCTCTCGGCTAGGTACCCTGATGACCTCTCATTTAAGTGACCTGACAACCTACTTTTTGTGCAGTTCTGCACATGAATTACACCATAAATGAACTACGAACGACTTTATCTTTTCCAATCTCTTTACATTGTGAAATCTTATCTTTCTTGGAATCGTCACTTTACCTCTTATAAATCTAGTATCTCGAACTTCCACATCTAACCTTCATTCCATATTCACCACGATACTAACTTGCAATTTCATAACCATTTAAATTTGTTTCGTTAATATGTTAATAAATTGTATCATCTTTTTTTTTTTTTTTTGGTCACGAATAAATTGTATTATCTAGATTATTTTTTTCTCAACCAAACATTAATTAAAAATTATAAAATAAAGAAGGATTAGCTAAACAAAGTGGGGTTAGCTATTTACAAAAGAGAAATCAAAAGATTTCATCCTTGCCCATCGTGCCAAATTATCTAAAAATTAAATGTCAGATTTTTTTGTATATAAATTGAAAACAATTTGTGAGCCATTATAATTATTTTAAGAAACGGAAAATTCAATTATCCAGCAAAGAAATTATGTTTTGGACGGAAAAGGAGAATATAAATCTGATTTCAGAATTTTTTTTTTTTTTGAAACGTCAATTACAGAAATTCTTAAAAAGTCTTTCATTTCAAGAAAATTTTAGAACTCCCTACACAATTCTAGAAAGTTAACCAGTTGCACCCAAGGACTGTCCGATCAACATAGTAAAAACCAAATCCAACGGCTAAGAAACCAAACAAAATATCACATCCGACGGGTTGTTGCCCTCTCTCTTCCTTATCCCTCTCCGCCACTCTCTCTCTCTCTTTTTCTCCGAACTCTCCAATGGCCGGTCTACTCAAAACGCCGTCTTTGCATCTCACACCGACTCTTCTTCACGCTCCCTCTGTACCCTTTAAGCCCTTTTGCGTATCCTTCGCTGGAGGAAGAAACACTAGCGCTTTACTCTCTCGCCGAGCTTCTCTCCGGTTTGTCTCTGGTGGCCAACCTCTCCGGTTACTAAACTTCGTGCCCTTTGCTTCCGGAGAGGCCGAGACAACGGAGACGGAGGTTGAAGCGACCGAACCCGAAAGCCAGGTTTTTCAATTGCGGCTCTCACTTCTGTTTACTATTTATTGTTGATTAGGTTTCGAGATTGAGATATCCTTTTGTGCTTATTTAGAATCTTATGATGAGTGTTTGATGAATTTAGAGAACTTGGGATGCACAGTAATTCAGAATTTGGATGCTTTCTTTGCTTAAAGTATTAAGATTTGTTGATTGTGTCACTCTCTGAAGGAGCTTTCACATGTTTAGGGCCAATGAACATGGTTCGTATTCAGTCTCTTCAGGCGTCAATTTGTGAATGTCAATGTTTCTAAGAATGTGCCAAGTCTGATGAATGGCAGATTTCAGATTCTTGTGGCATGATGTATATACCAGAATGGACTAGTTTCACTTGTTGTTTAGGGGAAATGGTGCACTATGGAATTCAAATTGATTCCGTGATTGTTTTATTGGTGTTATTATTCTTGTGGCATGATATATTCCTAAAATTGAGGAGTTTAGATAGTATTTTGGAAAAATGGACTAAGCTTTGTTGATTTTATTACTATCTGAAGAAACTTTCACATGTATAGGATCATATGCAGCCTATTCAGAACTAAAATGGTGAATGTTAATGCTTTAAGGATACATCAAGTCTGATGAATGGCAGATTTTAAATTTTATGTGGCATGATGTATCCGAATAAATGGACTAGCTTCACTTTTGGGAAAATGGTGCACTACTGAACTCAAATTTGTTCCATGATTCTTGTATTGGTGTTATAAAGTGTGGTTATTTAGGTCAATAGATTGAATTGGTATTGTGTGTTTGAGATTCTGTTTTTGTCTCAGCTTATCAGAAGCTGATGTGCAATGTTTGTGTAGACTAGATTGTTTTCTTCTGATTTTTTTCTTACGAAATCATAAAACAGGAGATAGATGGTGCTGTTAGTGTAGAAGGAGAAAATTCCGGTGCTGATGGGAGTGGGGTTGAGGAAGAAGAAGCAGCGGTTATCACAGGATTGCTGAATTCATATAAAGAAGCTTTGGCAGAGAACAATGAGGGGAAAATTACTGAAATAGAAGCATCGTTAAAGTCCATTGAAGACGAAAAAATTCAGCTTGAGGATAAAGTGGCCTCTTTATCTAAGGAATTAACGGTGGAGAGGGATAGGCTTATAAGAATCAGTGCAGATTTCGACAACTTTAGGAAGAGGACGGAGAGGGAACGGCTAAACCTTGTTTCAAATGCTCAAGGAGAGGTTGTAGAGAATCTTTTAGCTGTTTTGGATAATTTTGAGAGAGCTAAAGCCCAAATTAAGGTAGAGACTGAGGGAGAAGAGAAAGTCACGAACAGCTATCAGAGCATATACAAACAGTTTGTAGACATTCTGGGGTCACTTGGTGTTGTCAATGTGGAGACAGTCGGCAAGCAGTTTGATCCTATGGTAAGCTACTAGTATATCTTCTTCTTTTCAGGAGATCGAGAAATGTATATTTGCTGCTCTGCTTGCTGATAGTGTTAATCTTTAACTATGGCGTTAGTTTTGAAATCAGTTTTGTTTTGGGATTAGGATAAGTTTATAGTGTACTGCCGCTAATCTTGATCAAACTTAGATGTGGTTGTTACTTTGAAAGATGGCTAGACTGATGGAACCAATTATACTGAATGACACCTTGCAATTCAAATGATCAATGAATGTAAGAGGCTTAGGACCCCCTTATGATAGTGAGATGCCTTTTGGTTATCACAAAATTTGAGGAACATAACCCGCTCATTCGTTTAATACTAAGCATGCATCGCTGTAAAGTTCTTAGTGATGGGCTTCAGTGAGTTGAGGGTTTGACTTTACCTAATGCCTTTGTTGGTTGTTTCAAACATCTAACATCCTTTTAATCCTTTTGCTTTTCTCTTTGTTGTGTAAAAGCTACATGAGGCAATAATGAGAGAGGATTCTACTGAATACGAAGAGGGTATAGTACTTGAAGAATACAGGAAAGGTTTCTTGCTCGGGGAAAGGCTTTTACGTCCTTCAATGGTTAAGGTATCAGCTGGGCCCGGACCAGAAAAACCCAGTGAAGCTGAGGGAGAAGAAGCCCCTGCACAAGGAAGCGGAGAAGAAGAAGAAGAAGCTTCTTCATCTTGAAATGAAAGGCAAATCAAGACTCCGCAGTCTTGTGTTTGTGAGAGGGAGAGAGAGAGACAGGGAAAGAGCAGTCCGTTTGCCATTAATTGTTGTTATTGTTATTGATACGTTATATCATTTCTACAGAGTCTATAGAGGAAATAGAACAAGATTTTGATATTAACTCTCTTTAATTTTCAGTATTAGTACCGAAAGATAATGAAATTTGTTATATTTTGTATACAAATTGGAGTTCAGAAGCATTCAGAAAAAAAAATTATTGGTATCAGTGGGGTAGAATATGAGGTTGGGGACAAAATAAGACAGATAAAAGAATCATTGTGTTGGATCCCATTGTATTTGAATATTTTGGGTCCGGTTAGTGGACTATGAACAGTTTTGGTCTTATTTTGGTTACTGGGTGCACAAATATCTAAGACTGCTTCCGATTGTTTGGGTAAAAAATATCTGTTTGTGTACCCAAATTCCGATTGTTAGGGTCATGTGTGTTGGATTTTTCAGGCAAGTTGGAATGCATAAGAGCATCTATCTTCGTTTTGAGGGTATATCATCTTCAAAATCCAGGTTTGAATTTGTATTGCTCTAATGGTACATTCTTAAATTTATTCTATAATTATGCATTAGAATCCCCCATTCTGATTAAAAAAAAATATATATATATGTGTGTATATATATATATATATACATACATCAAAAATTATTACACACAATATCAATAAAAACGTATTACATGATTACAAAAAATTACATTCAAATAACAATAAAACAACATAAATCCGCTAATGAAGTGTATTTATCATTATAGTGTGAATTTTAAATTTGTTTGAATATGCTCAATATATATAATTTTGTCAAAAATTCAACAATATAATGCACTAAGCTGGGTTGGAACTCTATGAGTAATTTTACTTTTTACTTTTTTGTAATGAATTGTAATTAAAATTATAAGGATGTATTAAAATATGTATGAGATATAAAATTATGATGGATAAAAGGAAAAACATAACAATTACATAGGAGTAGTGTGAGATATATGGTTACTGTTCTATCCTTGAGATATTGAGAGAGTTTGTTGGAATCCAAAACCCTCAATTTTCAATAGGACATGGATAGTGAGTTACACAGCAAAAATTATATATACGACATGATATCATTATTACATAATAGTATACCTGGATGGGTTACTAGTTAGTTGTTACTTCGTGTAATAAGTTGGTCCATCCTAAAATTTTTAGTATGACACATGTGTTGTTGTCTATGTAGTTTATGTATAAGTATACGTTGCAACGTCAGGGAATTAACCCAAGTTGTGGTATTTAGCCCTGTCTCGGTTAGGTTTTCAGTTCTGCTTCTAGAAACTTGTTAAGCCGAAAACGAACCGGAAAAACATTGATTAGAATATGCACATGTGTGGGTTAAGATGACTTTAACAGTTTGCGAGACGTATATTTTTTCTGTAGAACGAAGACAAACGAAAGTAGCCGTATATGCTGGCCAGAAACACCTGGAACACGTGGAAGAAAAATCGATACTGAAAAGTCAAATTAACCAACATTTTGATTTTATCCTCCAGAGTTTTTGTCTTTTGGAAAATATTTTCAAATATAATTTCCAAATTTTTAAAGTAACTAGTATTACAAAACTATGTGCGTATTGGATCCATCTTTCATATCGATGATGATTCTAGTCCCCAGGCCCCAACACTACAAAAAAAGAACAAACGAACAAACAAATTTGATTTTGGTTATTATTTCAATGATTTTTTTAAGATTCGTATTAATCGTTTTTTCTTGAACCAGTTTATGTTAGATCATTACAAGTTAGCCGTATTCCTAGTGGAGCACACTAATGTACGATACAGACTCTTTTAGTGTAAACGATTAATCTGAATTTCTAAAATTTGATTCCGGATATTAGGAAAAACTATAATTAACCGAAGACTGAGAATTCACATCAGTGTATTAACAGAAAAGTATAATTAAATCAGTTAGACTAGACTTTGTATCGTATAAGGTATCATGATTTTTTTTATTAAAAACTTTATGAATTCATTTTCAGCCTAGATTTAAATATTATCATAAGGATAACTCACATATTTGATTACCTATATTCAAAAAATTATAATTTTAATTTAAGACACATGAATAATTGAGTTGTGGTCCTAGCTTGTGTTACTTGTATATAATCTTCAAATGTGCATTGATTTTTTTCTTAAATATACAGAATTTTCAAGAAGTGTCAAAAAAATAATTTATATTAACATTCAAATTGTAATATTCTTTTGTACTTTTTTTTTATATGGAAAATATTTCCCAAAAAAAAGAATAGTCAGTTAAGATTACTAATGGCCATATGTGAAAAAAAGTTATAAAATGGCCTTTGCAAACAATTTCCCCATATAAAGAAAAAGAAAAGAAAAAAGACAATACATATATGAAGAACATAGACAAACGGAATATTTATGGATAGGATTTGTACATGTAAATTATTAATTATCATTCCCCCTCATTTCACCTTTCAAGGCTTTCGATCGAGTGTTGAGCAACAACATCTCCATAACAAGCTTAACTTCACAAAGAACGGAGCAGTGTTGACCCCTGACGTTTTCAAAGCCTAAGCTAGTCTGAAGCCACCACATAAAATGTCTATAAATCCGATATTTTATGCTTTGATGGAGACTTATTTTTCACCCAAAATATTTATATAAGTGCACAAACTCTCACAGTATTATTTAGGGATCGATTCATGAGAGAGCAACGATATACAATAACACCGTAAAGGTTATTCGAACTAAACAGCAAAATATGAAGTTTGTCGAAACATAATCAATTGAATTCAGAGGGATTCGATCGAATGAAATTGATTTCGAGATGTGATCGATCATATAATTTGTTAGGATTTTTAATCCTAAACTCTAAAATCATAAACCTATACATAGTTTACACTTAAAAGTTGTATTCTGAATTTACCACTTCAACTGAAATTTTTAAAAAATAATATACCAAAAATAGTATTATTGAAATTTTCCCTTCAAATATTCATTATCAACATCATAAATTATAAAGAAAGAAAACAAGTTTTAATCGAAAAGTGACACATAAAACCACTTATATATTGTATAAAATTGTGCATGCTCCCTTTCTTTGGACAACACATAATTTGCTACCACAATAATAGTTTATATATGTGATAAAATAATCCGAAGAATAAATAATATTAATTAATTAAATAAAGAAAGAAAAAAAGCTTTGATTGGGAAGTGACACATTACAGCGAAAAAACACTTAATATTGTATAATATTGATTGATTGATATTTATTGATCTGTTTTGAAGATCTATTTGCTCATATATTATTTTAATCACATTACAATATTATTTTTTATTTGGATTGAAAAGTGAAATTAAAACTTATTTTTAAAAAATTAAAATGACATATGTTAATCAAAAGAAAATTATTATTAAATTTTAATTTGATATTGATAATTAAAATTAATTTCAAAACTATACTCGTAATAACTTTATAATTTTAATCAAAAGATATTTAGAAAAGAAAAATATATTCGTTAAGTGAAATATAATTTTCCGTTCTCAAAAGTAAATAAACAAGAGTGATTTAGGTGATTGCATGATTAAAAAAACAAGAGTATCTACTGATATCGGTGAGGACTTAACATCTCTTTCTCCTCCTGGGCCTTTTGTTTTTAGAAGCTTTTTGGGCAGAGTCCCTACTTTAGACATGTTTTTGTCCTCTTGGTAATCTACTGATACTTCCTTTTTTGGATTTGTATGACTTTATGGGCAGTGTCCCTAAATTTAAATAGCAAACTTTTTAATACAAAAAAGAACATAGCGTACAAATCCATTAATTGTTACCATATAGTCGAATTCAAATACATAAAATGACTTGGGTTTTATCTAGAAAAAACATAATATATAAGCTTGAAAGACATGCTAGCAATTATGTTAATATATGCATATGTAAATGATGTTTAATATATTATTCCATCTATGACTTATTCAATATTAAATCTAAACATTATATTATTATCTTTCTGGTCAGAAAAAAGAGAGGAAAGATTATATTATTATATCAGTGACTGACCACTTAGATAGAATTTAGTGACTTCGGAATTGTATAATTTTTTATACCGTTTGGTAAGAATATATATAGAATAATGATTTTGCTAGATATATAGTATATATTAAGATCATTGAATCATGATTCATGCAAAAACCATCACAGTCTGATCAAGAATCATGCACATTATCTTTTTTGACGACTGATTGGTCCTACTCCACCTATACTCTGTGTATAATTTAATTACATACTCCAGCTTAAATATTCATTATTGATCCCCAAAAAAAAAAAACTTAAACATTCATTGATATGTTTGAAAGACTATATATCGATCGTCACTGGCTACGCATAATGGTCCTCAAGCTACGTTTCGCGGTCATTGTTTAAATGCCCAACTGTACCCACTACGATACAATTAATTAAAGGAACAAAACAGTACTACAGATATATGCTTTGAAAACGTTAATGAAGCATATCTAACCTAGTTACTTTTTAATTTTCCTTTTTTTTTTTTGGTTATTCATCAAATTCACCCTAAAATAAAACAAATTTACGTTAGATATGTTTCAATTCGTGGTGATCGACTTATAGGTGAAACGTACAAAAATAGAAAATAATAGATATGGTTGATTTTAAAAGAATAATTAAAAGAAGATTATGATCGCAATCACATTTAAAAGGTGGTGATACCTAAAAAAAAAAAAAAAAAAAAACTGGGGGAGATGGATATGNCTAGTGGCAGGTGGTAAGTCCACAGAAGGCAGGCAACACCAGTGCATCCGGGATCGAGTCTCGCTCCTTGCATTATGTAGGATTTTGGCTATTGGATCAGCCAGTTGTGGCCCAAAGTACGGTTTGATTCTGAACCGATTTAATTGTTGACAAAAAAAAAAAAAAAAAAAGGATATGTGAAGGCTGTGCTATACAACTTGTCTACATACGTAGCCAATGTTTGGGATATTTTCATAATTTTCTTCAACGAAACAAACAACACTACTTGGTCCACTCTTTGTGACCCGAAAACATATACACCATTTTCATCATAATAATTAAACAATCAATAATAAATGCTAATAATATCAAACAACCAATCCTTCCATCTTCCACCAATTGACTCTTCATATATATCTCCATGTAGATGGCTTCGATCAAATAAGAAAAATCATTTATCTTTTATTTATTTGATATTCAGTTAGTTATCTCTATTTTCTCCCGTTTTAATTATTGCCTATATATTCTTCTTGTAAAGTTGCTTTTAAAAAAGCCAAACGAAGAAAACAATAGATACAGTGACCCGTCACAAGTTGTGAACTGGATAATAAATTAATTAATGTCCAAAAATGCACGTAAATGAAAAAAAACACGTTTACTCAATATATATATATATATATATATATATATATATATATATATATATATATATAGAACTCAACTAGNACTCAACTAGTAGCACAAATGGAAATCTCGTAATTTTAATATGAGTGTGTTCCAAAGAAGAAAAAATGATTTAACCATACTTTATATGTTTGTATATTACATATAAATGAAAAGTCACTTTTCTTCGTGATATTAGCTTAAAAGGGCGTCGTGATCACTTTGTCAGCGTTAGGTGAACCATTTTTTGTATTTTCATGAAACTTAATCATAGTAAGAAAGTTACACTATAAATTTTTAAAACAAACTAAAGTTACATAAATCAAAGACGAAGAGGGTAGGAATGGTGATCGAGAATTTATTAAACAAAATGATTGTAGTCCAATTTTTCTGATTCCCCATTAATTAAGGCTGTAAATGGAAGATCATATTTCGGGTTTCAAATGCGGATTTGGAAGAAGAAAAAATTATTATGTTCTTATTCTTTATTTTTGTTTTGAAATACTAAGAGATTCCGACCGAGCTGAGACTCATACGTTTCCCCATGCCAGGAACTAGATAATGTTATTCATGTTTTATTACAAATTAACCACATTTATTTTCACTATTTTATACGAACTATACACTTGATTTACAGTATGCATGTTTTTTTTTTTTTTTTTTTTTTTTTTGCCNTATGCATGTTTACTATTTGAAATCGCACCGCAAACCACTTTTAACTTATTTCATACCCCAAACCGTTATCACCAATTATAGCCTATATGTGCCGAGCTGAAATTTTTTGGGGAAATTAATTACTAATAATTAGTTTTGTTTGTATAGACATAATATCCATAAAAGATTGAAACATGAGGCAGAAAGAGAGAGAACGGTGTCCGTTGGTGTAACATTCTTTACTGTTGTTGTTATTGCCCCGTACGTACCAACGTATGTTTCACAGTACCGTCCCGACATTGATAATCTAAGAGGAGTTTCAAAATTTTGAATTTACAGTGTAGATTTTAGTTCTTTTACTAGTAATATTTAGATTCGTTATATAGGGTTTTGGCTGTAAAGAGGTTGTTGACAACAGTACCAAAGTTGTTTGAATTTTTGCATTCTATTATTGTCCTCAATTCTCTTCGTGTTTTTTGTTCGATTCTTATCGATCAATTTCAACCAAGCATTTCACTGATGACAACAATAAGAAGAAGAAAAGGCCTTCACTGTTTATTGACGACATGGTCACATGGATCAATTTCGATCTAGTATTAACTAAAGAAAACACTCAGTGTCATGTCTCTAACAGTAAATGATTCCAAAGTATTTAATGTAGTTAATGTGACCGAGCTATTTAGAATTAATTACCGAATCAATCCAAAAATAGAGACCACATGAACCAGGCAATTAATAGAGACCACATGCATGCATTTTTTGACTCTTAATCGAATTTCCACTAGCTAGTTTGCTTCTTATTCTAGATGCTTTACGTACTAAACATTTTTTTTTCTATCTTATCAGATTTCGAAATGTCTAGGGATTAAAAATAATTAATCTCAACAAGAAGAAAAACATATACGTTTACTCAAACGTTTTAAAAAATCTGTTACCAAAATAACTTACCCACATGTCGTCCTTGCATGCGGCAATTTAATACGTGACAACCTGAAAACATAAGTTGGATGGACGAGCTAGTCACGTGTCATAGCAAATAAAGCAAAATATCATGAAAATAAAAAGCTGACAAAATCAATATTTTTTAATTATAGAATAATTTTCTATGTTTATGATCAACTAGACCGCATACCATGATAATTTGGTGGTAGGGATTGGTTCCGAGTAAAATATATAGATTCATTAGTTCAAATTCAATTTTCATTCGGGAATTAAGTTACCATTTTTCAATCAGATGAAGATGGAATCTTTGCTTTAGATCTTATAAAAACATCTGAGATCGGACTAACGGTTGCTAAATATGGTATTAACTTTTTTTTTAACTTCTGTATTAATTAAAAGTTAATTTTCTTATAAACATATAAATATTTCAATATAAGTGTTATTAAAATTTGATAAAAAAAGTGTTATTAATTATAAAATCATAGTTGGTGTCACCACATTAAAAATAGATAAATACTAGAAAACAATCTTTTAGATTTAGATAGATGAAATTTTTACTCCATTTGACCTTGAGAATGAGAAAATAACATTCGGTGCATATAGAATTTGGCGGTTCCACAAACAATTACAACAATCCAAAAATCGGTTTAGGAAGGACTTAAAAACATGATAATATAAAATCAACAATCTCCTTCCCTCAAAAAAAAAAAAAAAAAAAAAAAAAAAAAAAAAAAAAAAAAAAAAAAAAAAAAAAAAAAAAAATCAGAAAATCAAAAAATCAAAAAATCAAATCAAATCGTAAAAATTCAATTTTTGAAATACCTTTGATAACTCTTATAATAAAAAAATACAAAATTCATTTTAATTTTTACTTGATTTGACCAAAAAATTTGACCTTAGGACAGTTGCCCAGAACCATATTAGAAATATACCTAGCTATTAGCTTTAGAAATGGCCTTAAAAATATCACATGATATGGATAAATTTTTTTGGCAATAATATTTTGTAACTTTTATATCGGTTCAGATGTACAAACCGGAGAACTCGTTACATAAATAAAATCTCGTGTGCGAAGTCTTCCGTGGCGCCATTCATTTTTACGTTCGTTTCTTGAAAAATCGAATGCAGTCAATACTTGCAACATCACTATCTAATCAGTAAAAACACTCAAACTATCCAATTAAAAATAAATAACGATGATATTATTTATAGAAATAATAAGTCAAAGCTGTACTAAAAATACTAAATCGTGAAAATGGTTTTAACCCCTAATAAATCTTAAATTTCTTAAATCTAAACTTAAAACTCATATAGTTATATTAGATATTAAACATTAATCATGAAAAATTTTAATTTTAAATTTTAAATCTTAAAACTCTTTTTTTTTTTTTTTTTTTTTTGGGG
>OVAF01000882.1:0-29294 GCA_900406245.1 Odontarrhena argentea
AAAAAATATATATATATATATATATATATATATATATATATATATATATATATATTTCTCACCTTTGAAAACAAAAAATTATGCAGCCAATAGCCCCTTGCTTTGTGTATGGATCCGGGTGGTTGCATTTTTCGTAGTTTTGGTCAGTGCCGGTCCTGAGATTTAGGAGGTCCAATACGAAATAAAAAATGAGGCCCTATAGAATATATATATTTTTTTTGAAAAATCACATTAATAAAAAATTATAAAACTTGATTTTTGACAAAAAAAAAAAAAAAAAAAATNCAATGTTCTCAAAACAAAGAAACTTCTGATTTTAATTAACCTAAATAAAATTTAGAGGTAAAATAGTTATAAGCCTTTTTATCTCTTGTACAAAAATCATTTTCTTACAAAACTAAAATTATGGGCCAACCATAACCTTTTTTCATTCACGATTTTTTATTTGTTATCAAATTAATTTATAATCTTATATAAAAGCTAGTTGCATGATCAATTGTCATACAAGAGTATATGTTTATTATTAAAAAAAAAAAATGAGGCCCTACAAAAACTGAGGCCCCAAACAAATGTTTCTTGTGCCTATGCTCAAGACCGGCCCTGGTTTTGGTTGAGTCTAGAATTTGTTTATTAGTGATTGTTAAACCAATTGTAAAAAAAAGGAAAAATATAGAATGTATATGTCCTCTTTTGTAAAATGTAATCTCGTACTAGGAGCACTATCGATCGGAACAAAGAACATGTGATATAGAAAAGAGGAAAATAGAAAAACAAAAGCGGTGAACATCTTTTTGGTGATAGCAATATCTATATAATAAAGTAAGGTTTCTTTTACAACTATTTTTGAGAAATCAATATAATAAATTAAGGTTTCTTCTACAACTATCTTTGAGAAAGTACCATGTGAAACATCTATATTTAATTTTTTTTTTTTTTTGTTAATCCTCTATTAACTTCGTTATTATTTTTACTCATTAACTGAAAAATCATATGAACAAGTTCTTGAAACTTATATTACAATACAAATTTTACATAATTTCAAAAAGATTTAGTCAAAATATTACTATGGTTTTTATAGATTATGTGAAAAAATGATAAAGTAAGGTTTTTCCTACAACTATCTATGGTTTTTCCTACAAAATAGAACAGAATGTTAGTAGGGTTGATAATCCAACCAATTAATAATTTTGAAAAATTTCAATCTAAATTAAAAAAAAAATAAATCATGACATATACAAAATAAAATCTATGTTTTTAAGAAAATAAAATTATTATCTAATCAATAATTTTGAATGTTAAATGCATTTACATGAGATGAGGGTAAACATTTAAAAATAAAAAATTAAAAGAAAATAAAAGAAAATATATATAATGAATATTATATTTGTAAGAGTAGTTTTGTATATATTGAAGAATATATAGAGTGTATTTTAACCATAAGATTAAATTGATTATTTTTTGAATTTCATTCAAATTTTTTTTTTTTTTTTTTTTTTCCAACTTTTTTTAATNGCCAACTTCTCTTAATTAAAATACAAGATGTTTTATGAATTCATATTGAGAATTTGATGCTATTTGATAATTTTCAGTCTCTGTAGGTATTCTAAAATATGATTAACTGAAATTTTATATATACAAAAGAAAAATATTTGAAGATTTCTGTTTTAGCTAAAACATTTTTTATTTTCAAATACAGATAATATGGTCAATAATATAGTTATTATTATAGACATCATATCTTTCTAGCTCGTCGGTATCGGAGAAGCTACCGGGAAGCATATCTCCTTTCCTCGTGATTCACGCACATGTGAACTGTATAATTGTACATAATTATTGATTGGTTGATATATTTAACCTGAAGCACGTTGCTCAAAATTTAACACGGATTATAAAATTCATGATGGGAAGCAAAAAAAAAAAAAAAAAAACATGTTGCACATTATAAAAAAAAAAAAATCATATTGCATTGGATTACAGATGTTATCGAAACCTAGGCAGGGATGGGCAATTAAATATCCATTCGGATTGGGGCGAATATTTAGATTTAGTATTATATAATCATTTTTAAATTCAATATATATAAATTTATTAATATCACATTGAACCCGCGCATGGCGCGGACAGTAACTTAGTCATATCATTATTTAGGAAGTAAGTTTTTTGAGAAATGAAGTGTAATGTTGACTTGGCGAAAAGAAATATGACGTGTAACTGTGACTTGGCATTTCTTACATATATATATATATTTTTTTAAACTTAATATGAATATTGGTTTCCTATTTATCCGTTTTTTTTTGTTTTTTTATATATTTATTGATTTTGTCTTATTTGTGAATCCTTAAATTTCTTTAAATTTTTTTCTTAATAGAAACTGAAATTTGTACAATATATATCGTTCATCCGACATTAAAAAATACAATATGATTTATATACATATATATTTTTGAACTATATTTTGTAATGTTTTATGATATATTTACATACACAATAATGCACCAATAATTTAATGGAGGATATTTATACATTCATTATTTTTATATTACAATATATATATATATATATATATATTCATATATGTAAATTCCCAATGTGAATTCGTTTTTAATCATATAAATCGAAGTATGTATTTTCAAATAAATCCAAATATATTAGTGGACCAGTATTATTTAAATTTTATATTTTGCATTCATTCATAATTTCATATTATAAAATTCGTATATTTATATATTTGTACATTTTTCAGATATATATATACATATATTCATAAGAATAAATTCGGATTTTAATTATTTAAAAATATTTTTTTTTTGTCATCTCATTAAAAAATGTTATAATCACAAGAATCACCAAAGATTTTGTATTTAATTTCCATAACTTTCTACAAATGAAAAATATTTTAGCTTCCTTAACTTTAGCTAATTAACTTATCCCAATTTTAATTCATATTCATTTGATTTTAAATATTATTATAACAATATTTTAAAATACCCAAAAAGTTCGTAACTATATTTAATCTAACTATCCTCAAATCTTATCTTCGAATATATTTAAACCATATTTTTAAAAGATATTTTGTAGATATTTAAAGATTTTTTATATTATAAGCATATAATATATACGATATTGTTTCTTTTCGATTAGAGGATGTTTGGTCAAAAATTAACCGTTCGATTCGAGATAGTTCTACGGAATAAAAATAGGAAAAAGATAGGCGAATGATCAACGATTTTTCCATTATAATAGCTTTGAGCTTTGATTACAAGGAATTCATCGGTAAAAATAAATGGAGGTGACTAGGGTTTTGGCCTAGGTCACGAGAATCTCGGTCCCCTTTTCCGTTCGTCTTCTCTCCCTTTATATAGGGAGATCTTCGTATTTATCTTCAATCCTATCGGAATAGGAATTAATTATCGTATATTCTTTTGGAAATTATCCATTTCGAATATATCGAATTAATCAAGATATTATATATTCTTCGTATCTCGAGAATATTATATCCTATATATATATATATATATATATATATATATATAGAATTTAGACCGTGGTAAAATTATGCCCAACAGAGGACAAGCTCATATAGATTTCAAAGTTAAAGTGGAAGCAATTGGTCATGTCCGGCATAAGAATTTATTTCGGCTTTTTGAATAAAGGATGCTGGTGTACGAGTACGTGAACAACGAGAACTTAGAGCAATGGCTACATGGAGACATGAGTGATCAAGGACATCTCACATGGGAAGCGTAAGCCTCCTTTAAAACCACTTTGTTGTGATTAAGGTGTAGAGAGAAAGAGAGAAACTGAGATCTGTATTATTGCTTATGTGATACAAGATATATATAGTATACAAAGTAGGGTTTAGGTTTAATCCCTAAGTACTCTAGAACATTCTATAGGCTAATGGACCATATAATGGGCATCCATAAAATGGGTTCATAACACTCCCCCTTGGATGACCAATATTAAAATTAATTCCTAATGCGCATAAAATGCTGCCTCATTAAAAACCTTACCAGGAAAACCCATTGGGATAAAACCGTGGTTAAGGGAAAAAGAGTGCATTGCGCTTTTACTTCTCCTCATAAATAAATGACTTTAGATATTCGCTTTGCTCCCCCTCATGAGTACATGACTTTATCTCTGAGACGACGTAGTCTAATATGATGAACTAAAGGTAGTACCTTGAAGCGTCTTGGTAAGTCTTCTAATCTTCACTTCAACGAATTTGTAGCATCACTAATCTTCTTCTCTCGATCTCATTTACGTATCATTAATATCATTTGTATTTACATATGATTCCTCCTTAGGTATCTATAGGTTGCGTGCTTTGTTGCCTCGTTAAAACCTTGTCATGAAAAAACCCAATGGGATAAAAAATCATGATAAGGAAAAAGAGTACAACCGCGCTAATCATCATATATATTCTCCCCGGCCCTTGGAAGCATCTTCTCCTAGAGTTGCATTCCAACATATATATCATCTTTTCATAAAACTATCACAAGTAAAGTTTGAGTAAACAAACTCGTATGAGTATCATATAATCTAGTAGACTTCAAGTCCATAGTATCCCTTTGCATATACTTTCTTTTCTTAATCTATATAGACTTCAAGTCCATAATTATTTTTATAAACAATTCTTCAAACATTTACATAGATGGTTTTCATGTATACGGAGTTATTTTGACTTTCCTTTTTATCTTTCGAGATTTCATCTCTCGGTCATGAAAGATATCAAAATTTCATGAACATCAATTGAATTATGGTACATCCGGACCAAAAATATGTGAGCCTTTTATGTAAGGATCTTTCAATATATTATATCTTTTTTTAGATGCTCAACCTATAATTTCAAGAAAACTTTATCTTTCCATGATCTCTTATCTCAGATATTTCATTGTATATAAAACCTCTTCAGAAGTTCCAATGATATCTCAATCATCAATATACACTGCAACTATAATAAATCATTTGCCAAATTTACTTGTATACATGCAGGTGCTAATTGAGTCAGTCTCACAACTCTCTTTATCAAATATTCACAGCGAAAATTATATCACCTACTTTCAGAGTATTCCAATTCATAAGAATATAGATTAATTTTCATGCGGTAATTTTCAGATTCTGCCCGAAATTTGCACAAAACATATGAAGTCTGAAATTCGCATAAAACAAATTCTACCCCAAATTTGCACGAATCTGAATTAGAATTTTTATTCAGAAATATAGTGTGGCCCAAAATTTGCACGAATCTGATTTTCAGATAACTCTGCAAGAGTTCAATAATGGGCATCCATAAAATGGGTTCATAACACACTTGATGATTCCTGGTTTTTTTTGTTTTCTAGGTATGGTATAGTAAAGAGTAGTAAGTCGATATTATATAAATGAATTAGAAGCATAAAAATATGAAGTACTTTATTATACCAAAAATATTTTGTATTACATATTTCATACAAAAAATGAAAATGAAAAAATGATAAAAGTTAACAAAAGTAAGGAACAAAATCATGTTCGGGGATGATTTTGTTTAGTTGTAATTTTAATACAAAATTCAAATTTTTCTCTGATTGTGCAAACAATGTAAATATAATATTAGAATATGTGTCACATGGCAACTTCTCAAAGATAGTTGTAAAATAAACTTTATTTTACCATATAAGATAATACTGTATAACGGAATATGAACGTAAATATATATATATATATATATATATATATGTATATATATGCAATTGTTAAGTCAAATATAATTAAATTCACTTAGTTATTATTTTTGTAGATATATATAAAGTTAACTCGCTCTCGTGCTTAGTACAAGACATTATCTAATATATGCAAAAAAAAAATACATAGTATTTATTATATAGATCACTAGAGATGCATCGATCTAAACACATTACATCTTTTAATCGATTTGTATGTATAAAATTAGTATGTATGAAAATATTAAAACTACGTGTACTTCCAAACAAACCAAAATTTAGTTTCTACGAATTAATTTTTCAAAACATCTTAATAACATTCTTAACCGCGCATGGCGCGGGGTATAACCTAGTTTTTAAGTATAAGATCGGATTCGGTTCGGTTTAGTTCAGATTTAGATCGGATTCGGTTCGGTTCGGTTCAGATTCAGATCCAGATTTTAAACATACAAAATCCAAAAATATTTTTAAAATGTATAAATTAATTATTTTCCTATAAAAATATATAATACTAAATAAACAGATAAAGCAACAACAAAAATTGTAAAACTTATGCAAATAATTGAATGATAAATATTCACTATGCATTAGCACATCCCCAATGGAAATCGTACCTTCTTACAAACAATAATAATAAAAAATTTAAAAGATTCTTAATACGAAAAGAATTTCTATATTAAAAATTAGGAGATTATATTCGGCTACACTACCTGACTATGATCTTTCGATATGATGTGTTTTTTTTTTTATTCACACTAGTGATTAGTTAAATTAAATGTATCGAAACTATAATACAGAAACTTTGAGATTCACGGAAATACATTATCTTATTGCCTCGCGGACCACGAGTCAAATTGATATATTCATTTCTCTAAAGAGCCAAAAAGACTGAAACCGTGTATAAATAGCCACCTTCACCCCAATCTTTTCGATCACCAACTCTAAACTTGTTCATTAGCTCTCTCTACTCCAGCATTCTACACGAGGTAAGCTCTCTCTCTCCGCCGACTTACTATATATATATATGGGAGTTATATATATAAACCAAACAGTGATAGTCTGGTGCATGGTAGAGGTTAATTTTTAGGATAATATGATCTGGCGATATATATAGGGCCATGCTTTAAGCCTCATTAAAAAAAAAAAAAAACAAGCTGTTTAGTCTGCTTGTGCTTTCGTTAATTTCTTGATTAAGTACTTAACTGTATATTTACATGCAGATTTGGAACAATGGCGATGATGGTGATGAGGCTGGAAGCGAAAGGTGGAAAGGGAGGAAATGAATGGGATGATGGATATGACTACGACGATGTAACAAAGATACATGTACGAGGTGGTCTTGAAGGCATTCAGTTCATCAAGTTTGAGTATGTCAAGGCTGGACAAACTACTGTTGCCCCAATCCATGGTGTCTCTGCTGGACGTGGTTTGACACAAACGGTATGTAATGTGTGACCTGCAAAAATATATACAATACCTCATCTATTAATTTATATCCACGTCATAATATTCTTGGTGATCATTGTTTACAGTTTGAGATTAGCCCTTCGGATAAGGAATATCTGCTATCTGTTGATGGTTACTATGACGAATCCACGGGTGTGATTCAATCAATCCAGTTCACTACTAACCAGAAGACTTCTGATCTCATGGGGTTCAACAATGGTACTAAGTTTTCCCTAAGATCCACCAAAGGAAAGATCATTGGGCTTCACGGATTTGCTGACAAGAATCTCAACTCTCTCGGAGCATATGTTATCAAGATTTCAATCAAATCTGAAATGATAGGTACCCAAGAACATACAAATTTCAATGATAGTGTTTATAACTACGACGGCATAAGAAAAGTGTACGTTGGAACTGATGGCAAATATCTTAGATATTTCAAAATCGACTATGACAAATCTGGTCAAGTGAGAACCCAGGAGCGCAGGGATAAGATTTCAGAACCATTGCATGAGGTTCTCCTAATTACTACTACGTACTATTTATATCTCTAGAATTTTGTTAGTACCTAAATTTACTAAACTTTTTTTTTTTTTTTGTACTGGCAGTTTGCGGTCGACTATCCAAATGAATTCATCACACATATAGAAGGAACTTACATTTTTCAGCCTGATTACGGATGTAATGTCCTAACTTCGATTTTTTTCAGAACATCAAAAGGGAGACAATCTCCACTTATCGGAGTGCTGGGTGGTACAAAGTTTGTTATAGAGAGCCCAGGCAATGTTGTCTACGGGTTCTATGGACGGGTAGGTCTTTGTGTTGATAGTCTCGGGGCATATTTCACTCCGCCTCCTAGGCCGCTGACGGCGACCATTAAGGTGGATGCTAAAGGTGGAAAGGGAGGAAATGAATGGGATGATGGATACGACTATGAGGGTGTAACAAAGATACAAGTCCGAGGTGGTCTTGAAGGCATTCAGTTCGTCCAGTTTGAGTATGTCAAGGGCGGAAAAACGATTGTTGGACCGTTCCATGGTTCTGTCTCTGGTCGTGGTTTGACACAAACGGTATGTAATGTGCATACAATACATCACAATTTAATTTCTTGGTAATCATGAACCGTTTATATCTTGCAGTTTGAGATTAACCCTTCGGACAAGGAATATTTGGTATCTGTTGATGGTTACTACGATGGATCCACGGGTGTGATTCAGTCCATCCAATTCATAACTAACAAGAAGACTTCGGATATCATGGGGTTCAACAGCGGTACCAAGTTTTCGCTAAGACTGGCTGGGAGTATGATCGTCGGGTTTCATGGATTTGCTGATAAGAATATCAACTCTCTTGGTGCACATTTCATCAAGATTTCGATCAAATCAGAATTGGTAGGTGGTTCTACCACAGGATTAAGCTATGATGATGGTGGTTATAACTTCGATGGCATAAGAAAGTTGTACGTGGGAACTGATGGGAAACAAATCAGATATTTCAAAATCGACTATGACAAAGCTGGTCAAATGGTAACCCAGGAGCGCGGGGAGAAGGCACAAACAACCGAGGTTCTCCTAATTAAATAACTACTACATCGTTAGACTCTAATTACATATATATGTTGTTAGTATCTAAGTTTATTGAACTTTACTTTTTCTGTCACAGTTTGTGGTGGACTATCCAAACGAATATGTCACATCTGTGGAAGGAACCTCTGCGGTTAGTGACGGATACCACTGTCTAGTCATTACCTCAGTGAGTTTCAAAACATCAAAAGGGAGATCCTCTCCGGTGGTTGGAAGAGTGATTGGTACAAAGTTTGTATTAGAGAATCAAGGCCATAGTATTGTTGGATTCTATGGACGGGTAGGTGCTTGTATTGATAGTATTGGGGCATATTATGCTCCCCCTCCTACTCGCCATGCTCCTCCAAAGAAACTAGAAGGGCAAGGTGGTGACGGAGGAAGTCCTTGGGATGATGGTGCTTTCCAAAATGTGAAGAAGGTATACGTAGGACAAGGCGAAGATGGTATTGCAGCTGTTAAGTTTGTTTATGGAAATGACGCTGGTGAGGTGGTTGTGGGAGATGAACATGGAAAGAAGTCATTTCTTGGATTCGAAGAGGTGATGATTACTCCTTTACTTGTTTTTCTTTTAGAACTTAGTTTGACTCCTAACTATTTTTATTTTATTTCCCAGTTTGAGCTGGATTATCCGAGTGAGTACATCACATCAGTGGAAGGTTGTTACGACAAGATCATGGGAGCTAAAACAGGAATTATAACGAGGCTTCAGTTCAAGACTAACAGACGCATCTCTGACCCCTTTGGACTCGAATCTGCTAACAAATTTGTCCTCGGGGAAGAAGGTCACAAGATCACTGGGTTCCATGGAAAAGCTAGTACCACGCTTCATCAGATTGGGGTCCATGTCGTTCCCATCACCGAGTGAACATTCGTATCTGCTAGCTAGCTAGCTACATCGTCAGCTCAACTATCCTAATAAGTTTGGTTATGTAACTTTCATATCAATTTCTACTACTCATCTACTATGTTGTTGTTTGGTGTGTTTTTTCAGTTATGCAATCTCTTGTAATAAAAGATAAGGTGTTTGTAAACCTTATCTATAAAAAAGTTCTATATTTCCCTTAAAGAAGTTCGTGAATTATATACATGAGCATGAGGTAACGCATTAAGAAATGGATGTATATGTGTTCTTCATCTCAGAACTCACGTTCCTCAACACTTGCAACATGTGATAATGCTCATTGTGACTCGAATCCTCCATGAGAAAAGCTCTAAGCTGTCCATTCACCTCGATCACACTGTAGCCCGGTGCTTTCTCCTTGACCCCATTTCTCATCAACTTCCTCACTTTGGCCATTTCCTTCCACTTTTTGGCAGTTGCAAAAAAGTTGGAAACCAGCGTCTGGATTCCGGAGTCATCTGGATTCAATTGGAGAATCTTATCAGCTGCGATGTCCCCAACCAATAAATTCCTGTGATTGATGCATCCTGAAAGAAGAGCAACCCAGATGGGTAAAGCATTGTCAAGTTTCTCAGAGTTTATCATGTCGAGAGCTTCATCGACTCTCCCTGCCCGTGAAAGAAGATCGACCAAACAAATGTAGTGTTTTTCGCTCGGTTGGATATTGTACTTTTTTATCATTGCACTGAACCAATGTTGGCCTTGTTCTACGAGACCCGAGTGGCTAAGAGCAGAGAGAAGGGATGTAAATGTCGCGTGGTCAGGGTCTATGTCTGATTCCGTCATTTTGAGGAACATTGATACAACCTCTTGCCCGTTTCCATGGATTCCGTAGCAAGATATCATCGTGTTCCAACATACCAAATCTTTACTTCCTATCTGTTCAAAGATATCTCTTGAACTTAAAAGAGCGCCGCATTTTGAGTACATGTCCATCAATGCAGTTGCAGTTACTCGATCAAGAAGGTGTCTTCTCAGAATGTAACAATGTATTGATCTGCCAGTCTTTAAGGACCCGACTTGCGAACACGCCACAAGTACTCCAACTAAAGTCACTAGATCCGGTCGAAACCCAAGGCTCTGCATTTGTACTATTGCTTCAAATGCTTCGTTGGCTAAACCATTCTGAGCAAACCCCGAGATCAACGACCCCCACGAGACTGAGGTTTTATAAATCATCCTACTGAACACCCTAAAAGCAACCTCTATAAACCCGAGTTTAACATACATATCAACCAAGGTGGTTTCCACTACAACATTCATAGGAAGACCTGTTCTGATCAAATACCCGTGTACAGAGCATCCCATTTTCCGGTCCCCGAGATCAGCAGAAGCTTGTAAGAGACCCAACATCACCACCCCATCCCTGCCAAACCCTTCATTTCGCATTCCTCTGTAGAACTCAATAGCTTTCAACGACTTCCCACCTCGTGCAAACCCTGTCACCATTGTAGTCCAGCAAATAAGATCTCTTTTCATCATCTTCCGAAACAGAACCTCTGCTTCATCCAATTTACCGCACTTGATGTACAGATTCAAAACAGAGGAACAAACAAAGACATCATTGGCATACCCAAATTCCATTGCTTTACTCCACACTGCCTCACCTTTCTCTAATACCATACCACTCAAGCACGCTTTGATCGTTACAGTGAACATCGAGCTATCTGGTTGTAACCCTTCAAGCATCATCTGATCATAGAGGCGTATAATCTCATCTGGGTTGTTCCCACGACGGGAATACGCCAAAACCATGGACCTGTAATCCGAAACACTTCTGTGAGGCAATTGGTTGAACAGCTTGTGTGCATAAGTGATCTCTCCGATTCGTCCCAAGGAAGTAATGAGATCTTGGGAAATGGAGCTTCTTCCATTAAGTTTACCGCTAGTGATTACGAAAGCTTGGACCTGTGTGATGTGTCGCTTGAATTCAGTAGAGGACAGTAGAAACTTCAGGCGTTTGTATGGAGAAAATGGTTGTGTGTGAGAGACAAAGGAGGCAGAGAAAGCGAAATTGAGATTATTGGCGCATGAAGAGATATGCTTTGTGTACATTTGTCCGATTTATTCGCGATTCTGTATGCTTTTGTCTTCGCATTCTCCACGATTCAAAGTTCTTGTTCTCACTCAGTTACAGTATTATCAGTTAATAGTCGGTTACCAGTACAACATACAGTAATAAACCGGTATCTTCAATCTGGTTTGGCTGATTTTTTTTTTTTTTTGAACCAAAAATCCAAATTTCTGAAACTGTTTTGACACAATAACACACGTGATGAACAAAGACAAGTTTACAGTAGCTACAACAGAAGGATAGAGACATTAAACACTTCCTTAAAAGGGAAATACATCTCCTTCTTACGATAGTCTTCAAAGAGGCCTGATGCTTGGTGAGGCGTCTGCTGATAGCACAGGTTTTCTTGGAGCAAAGATCAAGAGGAAGGAACTTCTTCTTCTTGTATGCTTCCAGCTTTCTGCTTCTGAAAGGTCACAATCAAAACCTTGAGGCAACACGAAGGAGAGCGAGCCCAGTCTTAAGATCCTTAAGCTGGTTCTGAAGACCGCTCTTTGACTTCTCCCTCAATTTGTGATCCTTAATCCTCGCCATCGTGAGCTGGACCAGGGCTCAACTTCTGCGTCGCTACTGCTCTTTTTCTTTGGCTCCAATCAAAGTTAGCAGATTTATCCTCCAATCAAGGGAAAAACAAAAGAAAAAAGACAGGGCCATAACCACGATGGGAGAGACCGAGAGAGTATGAAACCTAAATCAAGATTTCAAATTGTAAAACCAAAACCATATCAAGTACAACTTGGTCTATTTTAATGTAGGAACCCTTCATAACCTTCAGTTAAACAAAAATGCTCACAACTTCAGAGCACATTACTACTCAAAACCCACATCACATAATCATCTATTTCTCTCCTTGCAAATTGTAAGACTGCGGATTGTTTGCATGGCCGCAACAGTTTTCAACTTTTGTGGTCATATGACACTACAACAACAGTTTGAACCAAAAAGAGCCATCTAAATTAAATACTAACTCAAAGCCGACCCACTTTATGAAACAGAAACAGAAACTACGAAACATTTTATGCTATTCCTCTTACTTAACCATATCAGGTCCAAAACCAAAAGATTCTGAATAACCTCACAGAAACCAATTTGGCTAACATCTTCATGCCCACTACAATCTACTTAATGATACCCAATGGAAGATGATCTATCTTAGATTCACAAGTTACTCCAATGATCTTGATTTTAAAATATAAGCTCAGTTTTGATTCATCAAGATACTCTAATTAATCAAATCAGAAACAAGAATGGGTGAAATGTATGTATATAACATGCTAAATGTATACAAAAGTACATACATACAATCATCAATTCTCAGATTTCCCCAGACAAAGAGAGATGAGAAAACTTTCCAGATTTCTTCACGAATCAAGAATCTGAAACTCATCTTCTTTAAGATGCGTGAAGAATTTAACAGGTCCGCGACCTTCAATCTCCTTCACAAACTGTACCTTAAACGGTAAATTAGCTGAGATTCGTTTTCCTTTCCAAAGAACAACGTAATCTTTGATAACTCCTTCCATTCCCATCAATTCGATCTCCGGGGCCTTAACTACATGATAAACTTTCATCGGAACCGTAACCCTAACCCTAGCCCCAATCTTCGATTTCGCCTTCTCGTCTTCCTCCGTCTCCAATGAAGAAATATCAGCGTCCGATTTCACAGCGAGATCGCAGCGAATCGTTGATTTTGGAATCCTTCGTGTAAATGAGAAGACGCATTTGCTTCGATTGTAAGATGTCGATGATGAGATTGACGAAGAAGAAGAAGACAAAGAAGCGGAGAAAGAGTCTTGTGATGCCGGAGGACGAACGACGGCGATAATCGCCGGTGATAAAGCGAAACCATTAGTCATCTACGCCGGATAAAATCTGAAGAGGGAAAATGAGAGTGACCGAGAAAAAAGCTTTCTCTCTCCATTTATATATGGGGATTAAGTTGACTAATACGACTAGCAATTTTGATTTAAAATTATGTTTGGATAAAAGAAGGACGACGCGTGTCACGCGTTGACGGCTTTAGACAATGTAAGGCTTAAAAGGATGAGAAGCTTGTGGCTTCAGAGAGGATCATACACAGTAAAATATCTTGATTTCTAGGTATTATTGACAAGATTTTATAAAATCAAAATTAGTTATAGCTGTAAATAACCAAAATAAATGAAGTTTATATAGGAAAAAGGAGAAAAGGCCTTTTGTTGAGTCTTTCAAGTTTCATTCTTGGCACTTGGCAGTATAGTAGCCATGGTTATTATTATGACACAGATTTAGCATAGCTTTCTTTCACCATTGTCTTCACAAAAAGCTCTCCTGCTCTGTATGATGATCTTACCTGCAAAAGAATGAACAAACAAAGCACATTCTGGTTCTTTAATGTTACGAAATTTGGATTTCAGGGGATTGAATGTAAGAGTTAGTTCGTGGACTTACCAGTGGACCACTTGCGACATATCGAAATCCAATTGATTCTCCGTAGGTTTTCCAGAAATCAAACTTCTCGGGTGTGACATACTCTTTCACAGTAAGATGCAATGGAGTTGGCTGCATTGTGGAACAAAAGAGTTAGTTATATAAATCGTCAATGTAGTTTGGGAAGTTGGGATCTTTCGGTGTAGCGAAAATGAATTTTGCAATGTTAAGTAAGAGATTTACCTGTAGATACTGGCCAAGTGTGAGAATGTCAACATCTATAGCTCTTAAATCAGCCATTGCTTCCTTTAACTCTTCGTCTGTTTCTCCGAGACCAAGCATTATGGATGTCTTTGTGATCATCCCAGGTTTGCTGATCTTGGCGTGTTTCAATACCGACATGCTCTGCTCATATCTGCATTCTCCACATGGGAATTGAGTTCATCATTCATTAAAGAAATTTACTACAACTAGAGATGCAGAACACTATCTCATTTTAGCCTGAGAAAGTAAATGATTAGTGTAATAAAAGACAGGTTTGGTTCCCGTAACAGAGGATCAATTCAGTAATCAGTCCATTTATGCCATAACCAATTATGCAGAACAATAAAAATCGAAGAGCAAGTAAACAACAGGCCATAACCAATTATGCAGAACAATAAAAATCGAAGAGCAAGTAAACAACACTCACCCAGCCCTAGGATCCCTCACAAGTCTCTGGAGCCTTTTCACAGTCTCGATGTTGTGAGCAAAAACATCCAATCCCGAGTGTACAAGAGAGTCAACAGCTTCCAAGTCCCCACGGAAATCAGATGTTAAGCATTCTATCATTATATCCGGCTTAAGTCTCTACAAAGATGAGAACAAAAATTCAGTTTTATGCACTTAATACCAGAATCCCAGACATAGGTTCAAAACAGTATTCTTAAGAGATCGACGGACAGAGGCCTCATCCTATAACCTTAGCTAAAAGAGTTAGCATATAGATTCTTCCGCTACTTATCCTTTCCATAACAATGCATAAACAATTAGACTGACCTTCATAGCTTTGACAGTCTCCGCAAAATGCCCACTTCCCCCATCAGGTAGATCATCACGATCTACGCTGGTAATAACTATGTAATCTACACTGCAACCAAGGAAAAGCCAAAAAAGCATATCATTTTACACCGTCATAAATTCACAAGACGCATAAGTAACCATTGTGACACTAACGAGAAAATTCTCCTCATAAACCTTTTCTCAATACCACAAGAACACGACCTTTGAAAGACGATGTAAACACATTACACAATTTAAATATCACAGAAAAGCCACTCACCCCCAACTGGTAATGGCTTTGGCAGTATTCTCCGGTTCCATAGGATCAGGAGGAGCAGGATTCCTACTGGTTTTAACAGCACAAAATCTACATCCACGAGTACAAGTATCACCAAGAACCATGATCGTCGCAGTTGCTATACCATCACCACCTCCATTCCAACACTAGAGGCAACATCAAATACTTAACTTCAAAATCTGAAAAGACAAAAACTTTCACCAAACCCACAATTCAAAATGCTAACCTCGCCAATATTAGGACACTGAGCTTCTTCACAAACGGTATTAAGCTTAAGACTAGATAACGATTCCTTCACTTGTTGAAACCTCTCGCCTTGTGGTGCCTTTTGTCTCAGCCACGATGGTTTCTTCACATTCGGATCTCGACCCGTAAATGGACCCATCTTGGGCATTCCTCCAGGGTAAGGCTCGTTCTTTTTCGTTTCTGATTCCATCAGATTCTTCTTCAACAACGAATCCTCTAAGGACATTGCATTGGTTCGCAGCGACGACGAAGCGTCTCCGGATTGGCATCGGGTTCTGAAACCCAGATTGAGGAATATAGTGGAATGATGCTTCTTGTGGGTGGAGACTGAGATTGAGAAATGGGGTTTCGTGATTGAGCAATGATGAATCATTTTGTTTGGAGAGAAAACAAAAATGGGAAAATGGTTTTATGAGATTTCTGTAAAAGAGTGGAGAGACTCTTGTTTGTTTAGCAACTTCGAGAAATCCGCCAACTACTAAATACTGTACTAACTTTTGTTGACAATTATGACAAGAAAAAACAAACTGAGAAATTGATAAATCTCTCACTGACCAACGATATCTCACTGTGTTACCGATTTCAATCTGGTTCACTGCATATAGTGAAGCAACTTCATTGGGTTTGGTTTGTCTTTTCTTTTGCAGCATAAAAGAGATGAAAGTTATCATTGAGTAACTGGATTACCACTTAGCACTTACTGCAACATCAATATAATGAGAAGTAAACGGTGACAAATTAGAAGCCCAAAAGGCCCATTGGAAAACAGTGAGGAGGTTCGTATTAGTAGAGTATGATGCAAGAGAGAGAATCCTCTCCGTGCGTCGTTTAGGTCTTAAACTCGCTTCTCACCGGCGAAGTCACTGCGGTGGTGGCGGCGTTACCTTTCCTTCCCGGCCGAGGAAAAAAGAATGACGTCGCAATATGATGATTATCCTTGTCCAGCAACTCCAGAAGATGACTATTATATTCCCCGTCCCCGTAGGGATCAACCTCCTCCTCCCTTAAGCGATTTCGCCGTTCCTGCAGGGCTCACGCTCCGGGAGCTTGCTATCATCAAGCTCACTGCTCAGTTTGTGGCGCGCTACCGGATGGATTTCTGGTTTAATTTGGCTGACACAGTTTCATGCGTTCCTCTCTTTGGCTTTATGATGAATACCCATAGCAGTTTCAGGTTCTACAGAGGCCTTATTCTTCTGTATCAAAGAGTCTTAAGGACTAACCCGGTCGATATTACGGATACGGATACCAAGATCCAAGGATTTCTCCGCTGTCTCCATTTGGAAGACGAAGCGGGAGGAGTGATTGATGCGCTTGCTTGTGCCAATGGTCTTGACTGTTTCACTCACATGGACGATGATGACTATTCTGCTATCATGCCAACACCTCTACCCCTCTCTCTTATGATGATGGATCTCGATGTGCCATCTCCGCTTACTACTGAGGCTACTCAGAGTCCTGTGAAACAAGATCTCACATCTAGATTTCCTGTAACGATCACACTCGAGGAGCTTGGTATTATGAAGCTCACTGCGCAGTTTGTGGTTCGTTATGGGGACCCTTTTCAGTGGGCTTTGATGATGAGAGTAGTTACCAACCCTCGGTTTCAGTTTATGTTTTTTCGCCAGGATCTATGTCCTCAGTATCAGTTTATGGAGCCAGCTGAAGTCAGTTTCTATGTTTTCAGAGAGCTTGTGCATGCGTATTCCAAAGTATTGATGCCTTCCAATAAGCTCACAAAGAAGAGTCCTACTGCTGCTGCTTGTACGGAGACCGTTGTCCGGGCTTTTTTCCACCGTCTTCAGTGTGAGAAGCTAGAGGTTGGAAGCGAGACGGCTGTGACTGATTTACATGCTTTTGTTGCTGGTGTCGATCTTTTTGCTCACATGGATTGCCCTCATTATTCTGCTATCATGAAACCACCCCAATACCTTTCAGCTATGATCAACCGGCCAACACATATGCATCCCAATATGCTTGTGCTGCTTCCTTGTGGACCTCCTCATCCTAATCCTACTGGCAGGTTTACTGGCATGTTTCCATTGTATACATGTAGATGTTCATCTCCCCCACAGATCACACTCAAGGAGCTTGGTATTATTAAGCTCACAGCACAGTTTGTGGTGAGGTTTGGGACAAATTTCATGTGTGCTTTAAAGCACAAAGTGGCTGAGGACCCTCGGTTTCAGTTTCTCAGTGTCAAGGACAGCAGGGCACGTCTTTTCTTTCACTGGTTTCTTGATGTGTACGTTCGAATATTCAAGCCTTCCAAAAAGCTGAAGAAGACTGTCGAGTTTTCGTCTTTTCTTGATGATTTCTTCCGTTGTCTTCAATTGGAGAAGATGGAAGATGGAGCGGAGGCGGGTATGATTGAATTGCATGCTTTTACGAGTGGTGTTGACTGTTTTGCTCACTTGGAATTTGAAGACTATTCTGCTTTAGGCCCACCACCACAACTCCTTTCGGAGATGATGAACGGGATAACAAAAATGCGTCCTGATACGCTTGTGCGGCCTGCTCAGGATCAAAATGGAGCTACTCCCTTTGGGAAGCTGACTCTAATACCTTTCTGTAGGTTTCCGTTTGTATGTTATGTCTGGGTCACACCCGAGGAGTTTGGTATTATGAAGCTCACAGCTCTGTTTGTGGCGCGGTATGGGATGCTCTTTTGTCGAGATCTGGTAAAGAAAGTGGTTATGGAACATCAGTTTAAGTTTATGGATCCCAGTGATAGAAGGTTTGGTGTTTATAATATAATTGTTGATGCGTATTCCAAAGTAATAGAGCCTTGCCATAGAGCCTATACAGAGACCGTGCTTGAGAGGTATGTTGAGTGTTTTCAAGGGAAGAAGGGACTTATGATGGATTTGCATGCATTTGTGGAGGGCGCTGACTATTTTGCTCGGGTGGAGTATGGTGACGACTATCATGATCCCTTCTGGATGGGGAGTCGGGAGATGGTGCATTCTGTGAGTCTGGGACAGTTCTGTCCTTTTCCTGATGATCTTCTGTTTGCTACATTTCCTTTGGCGGAGATGACGCAACCAGCACCAACTTTGCCTAGAATGTCTCCTCCTCCACCAGAGAAACCAGAGCAGGAGAGATCGAAGTTTGACGAGTCAGCTCTTATTCCAGAATACAAGTTTCTTGCTCAACACCCGGTAATGTTTCTTTTCTGACACTTCTCCTGTCTGACTTGACTTGTATCTAACCAATTAGCCATTTTCAGGGTTCCGCTACAATAAGGGTTTCTGCCCTAGAAGCGGATGGCAAGAAAGTCTTTGAGATCAGAGTGAAGTCGTTATTGGTAAACGTGGCAAGTTTCAAGCAGAAAATAGCTGAAGAGATCCAAATGCCAGCAAATAAAAAAATGAAGTTAAGTGGAAAGGCAGGGGTGTTGGAGGACAACAAGCCACTCGCACATTACAATGTGGGAGCAGGAGACATCCTAACAATGTCTTTGCGCACTACAAGATGGGACACGTAGGGGGAACAAGAAAGAAGGCTTAATGTGGCTTTATTTAGTTACAAACTCAGATTATTCTTAGCTTTTTTGTGAAAGTCTCTCAAAGCTAAATTACGAGAAGATCTAAAAAGTATACTCGATCATAAACAACATCACTCTGGTTCATATCCAGGAAAAAAAAAATTACATTACACCGCAGGAGAAAGAAGTATTTACCAAACAAATCAACCTGTTAACATCAGAGAGACATAAGAATATACAAATGGAAGATAGTAAAAAAGAAGATTTACTCATTTCACAGCCGACCAAACTACATTAACTCTCAAAATTATTTTGTTATCTCATTTTATACACGATGCTGTGCAGCCAACTGACCTATCAGTCTGCATTGTTCCGGGAGCATACTCGATACAACCTGACCATTCAATGCGAATAGTTCTCCATCTATTCCACAACTATTATGCGTCTGTTTCGTAGCTTTGATCTTCACTGATCTCACCTGTATAAGGTTCATGCCAACATTTAACTAAAACTCTACACCAAATGAAGCTAAATTACAGAAATCATGAATAAGAAATAGACTTGCCTTTATACATTCCACGTATGGAAGCGAAAGGTGTCGACCCATTTGGAGAAGCACGAAAAACCTCAACAGTCTCAATCTACCAGAGCCGTGAACCAAGAGCATGTCCATAGTTCCATCATCGTGTTCAGCGTGTGGCGCCACCACCTGTGAACTCTGAACAGTTCGACAGGCGTGGTTACAGACCATGATCCCAAGAAAATTACCCTTTTTACCCATCCATTTATCATCAAATCTCGATCTGACCTGATAACTCATCCCGGTTTCTATATCCTCTTGAGGTCCAGGAAGCTCAATCGGCTTTTCCGAGTCCCAAGCAATAGGTTCAGAATCCCATTTCGGTCCAGAATCCCAGATGGGTCCTGGATCTGATATAGTAGAGGATATATCCTCTCTGTCATGAGCAGGACCGGCGTTCCCCAAAGAGTATCGAGTGGAGGGATCCTCTACAGCAGTTAACCCTGCCCATGCTTTATCTGTTCTTGACTTTGACCTAGTTCTTGGCCAATTAGGGGTTGTTGAAAGAGGTAACTGAGGGTGAATAACCTCTGGCTCTGTTGTGACATCTCTTCTGCCAGAAGACAGACGTTTAGCTATGGGATCTATTCCCCGGACATAGTCGGATGGCTCAGCGCTTGCGTGTGTACTTTGGGACGTGTCCAACTCCCCTCCAGACACTCTACTAGGAGTCATTACGGAGTCTATACTTGATAAACTGGAAGCTCTATGTAGTCCTTCTCGACTCGATTTCTTCATCAAATCTGTATAAAGATCTTGCATGTCCAGAACTTCCTCTTCACGCCAATTTTTGTCTTCTGGATCTTCTTTACGCGCTGGAAGATATTCCAATTCATAACTATACTTTGGCAAACACAAAAACTTGAGAAACCCAGCAACAAAGTAGCGCAAAGGACCAAAGCGTTTTTGGTATTTTTCAGACGCTTCCAAAACTGCAACGATGAAGACAGCAAGGTTAACAAACATCAGATAGCAATGGAACGCCTAAAGAGAAACCTCAAAGCAATACCGTAGAGTCAAAGAGCAGCAAAGCTCAAATTTAATATAAAAAAACTAAGCGCTAATGAAAATGGTGAGAGTTTCCAGACTATGTGCAATGCCAACAATTCTAATTCATCAAGATTACATGCAACTTAGTAGGCTTTTTCATCCTAATTAATCACCAAAAGTGAGAGTGCGACACTTCATAATTCCAGAGAATCCAGGCAGTGACAGCTGGAGTAGAGAAATATGAAAAACAAAAACCACAAAAGCAAATATACACACCAAGCCAGTTAAAAAAATAATACAGACGTCACAAGTATACAATCAGCTCCAGACACCTGAGACTTTGTTAAACAGAACTTTCAGTTCTTAAAGAAAAAACCACCTAGGCATTTTCACTTACCATCGCTAACAAAACCATAGTAGGAGACTGTCATTCCAAAGTGAAAAACACCCGTTTGGATCCACTCAACAGCAAAGACATCAATAGTTGTCAACCCCCCCTAAACAAAAAAAGTTCATATAAATTGATCAGACGTGAATCAAGCAAAAGTTAAATAATCTCAGAACCTGTATCTAACAAAAACGGGTATAACTAGCACCCTACCCCATAGTACCTTCACGATAGAAATGGCTGCAGAAATAGGATCTCTTACACCAAGAACAGTCCAAACCAGTGAGTTATCGGAACCGGCAGGAATAATTCCAATTGGGATAGAAACTCCTTCTTTCAGACTGGTTCGGGAAAGAAGACCATTAAGAACCTGGAGCAGTGAAACATGCAGAAAATGAGATGTCCGTCCCATGTTAACAGACAATACAAAAGGTGCACATTTTCCAAGCATCTTAAGCTATAAAATAAGTTCCAAACCTAACGGAATGATGTAAACATTTTCTTATGGCTCTTTACAGTTCAGTCCAGTGCAAGTGTTCACCATTAAGAAGGATTCAAACATTTTTCATCTTGAGTGACAGAGTCACCTCTTAATACAAATGTGGTGTATATTAAACAATAAACTTACACCGAAGGAAGTTCTTCACTTCAATACAGAAGTTGGTTCAGTTTTTGAGCTACCAACATGCTAAGTAATATATGAAACAACAAACAGCAGCTTTTTGAACCTAAAGCGGCAATGCCTTAGAGAAACATAAGCTAGGCTAGTATACATAAGGAAGTAAGTTTCAAACCTCGTTGATGATTCCGTCACCTCCAACACAAATTACTCCTAGAAGAATAAATAAATCTTATAAATGATAACACATATGAAGACAAGGCCAAAGAGAAGCACCTCAAGCTAAATAAGAAGAATATGTCAATCAGTAATGCACCAAGCAGTATACCGTCTGAACATAGATTGATATCGACGGTGGAAGCCAACTCTCTGGCATGACCTGCTTTATTTGTTTTGACAATCTCTAACTTGATTCCTGCCAGCTGTGAAAGTTTCCGGCATCATATACAAAGAAGAAGAAAATCTGAATAACAATTACGTAGTGGAGCAGAAAACAGATTCATGCAAAAACTAAGTTCTGTTGATCTGCTTTTTCGGTATGGGAAACAGTATGATGATGTAAGGCAGATACATGCGAACAATTAAAAAATAGAAAGGTACCTTAAAAATTGGTTCCACTATGTCATGGAAAAGTTTCGAAGATCTCCCATGCCCAGACCGAGGGTTCAATATGACAAGCATTCTGGGTGGACTCTTACACCTGATGGCAATTTCAGGAGGTGTATCCATGGGGACTGAAAATAACTCAGATGAAGCCTGTTTCTTTGAGACTAAAGGATGTGGTAAACAGTTTATAAAGCACTGTTTATCGCCAAAACTTGCCACCCATTGGACTGCTTCTAGCACTGTAGGTGCAACGAAACGGAAATCCTTGCGCATTCTCTTTGATTTGGTGAAGCATGAAAGGCCACAAGAACCCGTTCCATTTGGATAAGCATGAACAGTGTAATACCTGAGACCGACACTATAAGTCACCTGTCAAACAGCACAGAGCATATATGAGTTTGTAGAATATAGAAAGATTTGGTCAAGTGAAAAATTACACAACACGACCAGTACCGAAACAACATCATCAAGCAGTAGCATGCAAGAACCCCAGAACAAAGCTGCACTCGTAAGCTTTGCATCCACTGCTTTCTTATCAGCTGCCGCATCTTCGCCAGTAGGAGATTTTCTCTTATCTAGAACAAGCTTCCCAGAGTAAAGAAGATTATCATCTAACAAATCAGACTTCTCATCTCCACCATCAATATCAATTCGATGCTCATCAACTTTCAGATTCCGCAGTGCATCATCAGTGCCCTCAATACGTCTCGAATTCGCTTTCTTGCTACGCTTTTCAGGGAATACAACAGGAGATTTATGTTGAGAACCCAAACGCTTCAGCTGAGGGACTGAAATTACACCACTACTCTGCATATACATTCAGCTAAACTCTCTGCTCCTGAGCCCTAACGACAACTTAGACTCGGGAGACATACAACACCAAAAACCCTAACTCCTCGCTACCCAGAAAACCCTTAACGAAGCTACCTCAGTCAAGATTCTTAATCCAGCCTCCGCACATCCGATTCATCTACGCATATCAGAAATTCCAGAAAACAATTCACCAGCGAAGAAAAATTTGGATACAAAAGTCCTGCAATTGATCAAAATCACATACGCAATTCATCACGATACATCAACGGATCATGCGGAATTCATACAAAGAGCGAAGAATCAAAATGCAACGATCAAAATCGAAAACGGAATCGCCAAAACTTGAAAGAAACAGCGCCTTACCTTTAAAGCCTCTCGGCGAAAGGAAGAAACGCCAAGATGAACAAGACAAAGTGTGCAAAGTAACGCCGGTAAATCGGAGAATCGTCGGAATCGAAGATAAGCTACGGCGAAGGAATGATAATGATTGAGACGAGATGACTCAGCTCGACTCGAATTGGATTGGATTTGACAACAGAAACCACTAAGAATTCATTATCATTAAATTAATTATATAATTACTAATTAATTAATCTAATCAACCATTAACAATATTTTACTAAATCTTTCATCCGCTTAGAGTCCTAATCAAAGATTCTTTAGCACTAAAAATGAATTATTTTTATTCAAATTTTACTAATTTTCTTTTTTTTACATTACACGAAATATTAAACATATTCTACATGATTGAAAAATAAATCAAAACAGAAAATTGAAAATTAAATATAAATATTAATAAATTGTTTATTTTATTTTGTTTGAAGTTTACTGTTAAATGAAAATAAAAAATATAATATGTTTTTTCGTTGTTTTGTAATTTTCTTTTTTTGTTTTTTGTTATTTAAAAAATATATATTACAAGAAGAAATCAAATCGAAACATAAAATTTAAATTTTTTATTAAGTTTAAAATAGAACTATAACAAATGTTGTTTGAAGTTTTTTGTAATTTTTTTTCCCTATTTCTCTGATTTTTTCCGTTTTCTTTTTTGAAAAAAAAAAAATCATGTCTAATTTGAAGACCACGTATGTATCTTAGAGCATGATTAATGGTGATCCCCTCATGGGGATCTTTTGATTAAAATAGTATTAATTATAATAATTAATTAAGGTAAAGATCCCTTAAAAGTTTTTGGAAGATTAACCTTGTAATGGTGATCCCCTAATGGGGATCTTTAGACAAAATATAATAGTTTTTTTTAATCTATTAACTATTATTTATTTTACATAATTATACTATTAAATAAGGTAAAATAACAAAACATATTCAAATTAATAAGATTGAACCTTTAAAAAACTTAAATATATTATTTTACATAATTTAGGAAATTTTACATAAATATTCAAAAACATAAATAATATATAATTTTTGGAACCTGAAAAAACCTGATTAAAACAACAAAACAGAGTGAAGAGAGCAACAAATCCATGGAGATTCATCACGGACGCAGCTACATTTGCAAGTCCCGGTGTCTCCAAATCCTTGCGGAATCTCACTCCTTGTGACAAGCCAGGACCTCCAATGGCAATTGGCACCTACAAAACATTCCAATCAATATCCACATATTCACCCTATTAAGTTATGGTTGATAGCACGGAGTACAGATATGAACTTACTGGCTTATTAAGTTGAAGGTAACAACAGCATCTCCATCCACAGTCGGACCATTCTCACGCAACTTAACAAGATCAGCTTCAAGAGTCTCCACAAAACCAACACTTGAACCATCCAAAACATCACGACCATCAGTCAGAATATGAACACGGATTCTCTTAGCACCACGTTCCGCAGATCCTTTAATCAACAACTACACAAACCAAGCACCAAGTTCAACCAACAATGTGATTGCTGTCTGCAACCATAATTGGGACTGATCTTGCGGCATATTTTGAACCAGCAAATGCTACCATATATCCCTTGGAAGCATCCTGGAATCACAACGAACACCAAAACATAACACTATCATTACCTCTCAAATGCTAAATCTCTGTTATCAACCTCTCATCAATGCATAATGGAATCAGATTATATAATGCAAGAAATGCTGAACATTAGCACAGAATCCAGAAGTTACTAACTTTCTAATCCCAATTCTCACAAGTCAACAAACTAAGCTAATCTGAACAGAGAATTTCCGATCCAATCAACGATCTGTACGAAATTCCCCTAAATCTGATCGAATCAAAACCCTAAATTCACCAAAATCGATCAAAGATGAGAAACAAACCGGACGGAAATTGTTGGAACCAGAAGACGTATTAATGGTGAGGAGAGTGATCTCGTCGACTTCAGCGATCTCAGAGTTGCCATTGAGATTGAGTCGGCGACGATCACAGGGAGAGTATTGAATGGAACCATTGGTACCGAGACTGAGCCAATTCGAGAGATACAATTCGAGCAAAATTTGATCTCGAGAAGATACAAATCGCCTCAAGCTCAGTTCGGTTTCGCGAGAGAGAAAAAGGAGAGAAAGAAGAAAGGTTGATTTAAGCACCGTTTAAGCACCGTTTCTTCCCAACCCAATTTAAGCACCGTTTCTTTGCACAATACCATTTAATTTTCATTAAATCTTTTTTTTTTTTGCCAAAATTAGTGTAAGATCCCCTATTGCTCCCCCCATTATTCATGCTCTTAGGCGTTGTTGCAAAAGCTTATTTAAAGACCGTTTATTCTTCTGTTGGATTTCCTTTGATTATTTTTTGTTTGTTGAAAAATGTTAAGCACCTCCATCTAGTATTTTACGGGGTTATTTCCATTACACACTTTTCTTGGTTCTTGAACTATTTTTTTAGTTTTTTAATTTTATACTTAAACTTCCTTAACCCCATATTATGTTCTCCATGTTACGTTTTGGTTCTCCAGGTTAAATATGTTTTCGTTTATGTATTACTATGTAATTATAAAAATCTTATTAATTATACAATAGCTCCTTTTGATTACAAATTATTTATTTCAATTTTTTTTACATTTCTTTCCTTGTTTCCTCCACATTTGTTTCCCTTGTTTCAATTCCGAATTTGATCTTGTTATTAATTTGAAGGTATATTAACTTAATAATAATGTAATACGCTAAAAAAGTACGAGACAATCAGCTTAACAGTCTTTTAGACCGACAAGGTTTCTCTCCATATCTTGATCTCAATTCTTTGATCTATTTTTCATCTCTTTCAACTTCTGCGATTGGAGTGGTTCGCTGGTTGAGTTTGATTTTCACTATTTTTTAAAAAATGTTTGATTCCAAACTTTTCTCTTCTTTTCGTGTGTGTCTCTGCTTTCGGTGAGCATGTTAATTGGTGCTTTCGCCAACACACTGAGCAAACTCAGCTTTAGGGTTGTGTTTGGTTTTTACTCTCAAATACTGATGCAACATCAAAAGTCCATACCGTATTCAAAATTCATCAAAAAATGGTACCAAAATTTTTAAGGAAATTCTAGAAGGCCATTAAAACATGGTATATCAAAAAAGTGTCTGGATACAAAAAAACCATTCGACATAAATGATGATTGCTCAAAATCCTCCATATTTATTCTTGATTGATTTTGTGATTAATGATATTGATTTTCACATTTATGTTGATTTATTTGATTACTTGTAAATTGAACCTATATAAACTCACTTCTCCTTTCATTGTAAAGACACACATATTTTTGAAATTGAAAGAGAGTTTTCAGAAAGCTCTAAGGTTCAAAGGTGAGAAAATATTTTTGTGTGTATATCTAAAAAGAAAAGTCTACTACTCATCACCTTACTAAACAAAAGGTTTACAACAAATAGTAAAGAGAAATTCTCCCGAACACACTTTTTAAGCGTGAGTCTTTCACTTTTATACTTGCAAAAATACACTTTTTATTTTTTTTAGGGATTTGACTATTATGCCTCTCTTTCTCTATTCTTGACCCTGAAATAGAAAAAAAGTTCTTCTTTCTTCTCCGAAGGACGCGATCGGTTGACTCGTTCGATTTCCGGATCCTTGTTGACTCGGGCGAGTTCGGTTCACCGGAGAATTTGATGATACCGGTGGTGATGATGTTTCGGTGTCGGAGTACCTCATTGCGACTTTCTGGAATAAGCGCAATTGAATGTTGTCAGGTTTAGCTTCGAATTCAATTGTTCGTAGCGTTATTGGATGGTTGGGTTAATAGTAGTGTAGATTCTGTATATAGGTTAGGTTTGTAAAGGACGTGTTTTGAATTTACTGTGAACAAATGAAATTGAATGTGAATAATGATGGTTTTGTGATTTATTATTGTTCTTTTTGTGTGTTTGCAGCATAAAGTAATGGTTGCACTAGGCACCTTGCAAACCTATTGATAGAATTATGGTTTTACTCCTGCTTTTGATAATTAAGCATGTATTGTAGATCAAGTGTTTGATGAAATGTCTGAATGAGTTTTAGAATTATGGTTTTACTCATTATGCTTTCCCTCCTCTAGTTTAAGCTTGTAGTCAAAAGAAACAATGCATTTGAATGATTAACACAGTATGTGTTTTAAGATTTTGTTTGATTGGTTTATTTGTTGAAGTTGTCAATTTGAATTGGATTCTTCTTCTTGGCAGGCTGAACTCGTTTTCAGTAGCCCTCAAACAAACTTACAAGTATGCTTTGGATTCAAAGGAGGCTCATTTTTTAATTGTTTCAAGGACTTGTGACATGGGTTCTTGGAGAAGTTTATATGCTCTCGTGAGTATTTATCAAGGTATGAACAAAGAAAGTTTGGACTTTGTAGAAACCTCATCAATCAAACTAACATCTTTGTCGAATTTACTAGTGTGGTCACGGACCGAAATCCGCTTATGCTGATCGGACAGCTTCTCGGTCCCTTTCTCAAGAGTTCTTTTCACTGAAGGCCAAGTCATTACAAGCTCTACAAAATGGGCAATAAAAAAACTGATTTCTAAAGTTTACCCACTAAAGCAGCTTTTCAACCTCTCTAATTTTAAAGACTAAACATATACCGAGAGTGAAGATGATGGTCTTCTCCACCTTAATTAATGGTAATAATTTATTTGATAAGGGGAGTTAAGCATGGACTGAAAAAAGCACAAAATCAGTGGTCTGTTCATTGATTTGATTTCGCTTATTTTTTTTTTTGAATTTAGTGGCTTTGACGGTTTTTTTAATTGGGTGGTATATCTGTTTGTTTTGCAGATTCGAAGGATGATTTGACGAGGGTTGATTCATATAAATTGTCGAGAAGTTTTAGTGAATTCGAGAATTTGCATCAGCAAGGTAATTTCTACATGCTTTGAACATGCTGAGATTGATAGTTTTGTTTCATTATGTGGCTCTTTTTGTGTGGAGTTGTATGACTAGAAGATGTTCTTTCTGTTTAGATGAAACCAGAGACGAATTCGAATAGGAAGTTATGATTCTCTGGTTGTGTTAGCAATGAAAAAGCTAATGATGTGTTGTTGAAATGACTTTTTTTTTTGTTTGGTTACAGTTTTCCTAAGTCTAAGGAGGGAATTGATGGGTCTGTTAGTTTTGTCTCGTTTATACGAATGATTGGAAATGTGGCTCTTTTGTGAGTCGGAGATGTTCAGTATTTTTTAATATAACCTGAGACTGAATTGACTAGAAACTTGTAATTCTTTGGTTGTATTGCTGAAAATACCGTTTGGGTTTGGTCCAAATGGTCTTGCCGTTCAGAAGCCTAGGGAGCAAATTGATAAGTCTATTAGTTTTTGTCTCACTTTACAAATGAGGAAAAACTGTAGCTGTTTTGTTCAGAGTTAATGAGTTTAAGATGTTCTTTATTTTTTAATGAACTAGAGATGAATTGACAAGAAAGTTGTAGTTCGTTAGTTTCATTCATATCTTTCAATACCTTCAGGTTCCAATACGTTTAGCATTTTTAAGTTGGTTATAGCAATGAATAAAGCCCTTTTTGGTTTTCTTACAATTTCCCTGCAGTTCAAAAGTCTAGGGAGCAAGTTGCTAAAACATAAGGTTAACCACTATAAGCAGCACGTTGATACTAGCTTAAAAGCACAAAAAATACTAATCCTGAGATACAGGAAAGGAATAGGCAGGTATGGCATAAGCAAGT
>OVAF01000883.1:0-29269 GCA_900406245.1 Odontarrhena argentea
AGAACTTTTGGTAGCAGTTGATGAATTAGTGCTACGGTGAACTGCTACCAATGCTCAATTTTCTTGTAGTGTTATTCTGTGCAACTTATTTTGTGTAACAACAACATGCGGTGGAGGTACAACGAGGATATAAAGTATAATTAATTTTAGCACAGAAAATCAAACAGCCATCCCCATGCTCCTCTAAGCAATGATCATGGCTGTAGCATTTCTCGTAGCCTGGTGGAAAGCCCTTTGGTGGAAAATCATCATCTGTATAACGAATATTATTCAACCAAATGTATATTTTAATAAAAAGAATAGAAATATATTATACAGAAGAGAATAAAAAATGTAAAAAGTATGAAGTATTTAACTCATACCTGCAGGATTAATAACACTAACAGAGCCAAGAACATGTGATACCGAGAAGAGAAAAATAAGAACAAAAGCGATTGATATATTCTTGGTGATAGCCATCTTGTTTATCTTCTTCCCTAAATTCTTAAGAAAACATATTCAAGGTGATCATATATATAATTACAAAAACACATATCAAAGGTATGGAATCTTTTTAAAGATAAGAAAATAATTCTCAATTAATTTTTAATATAGTATGTATTTTAACTAAATTCCTAAAACATATACTTAAAATGACCATATCTATAATGAGTTAATAACATAATATATATATATATATATAAGGTACTAAATCTTGTCAAATATCAAAAAAAAAAAAAAAGTCAACTAAATTTTTTAAATTTGTAGGTATTTTAACTTAAATTCCAATAAAATTTTACTTACTATGATCATATATAATAACATAAACATATATACATATATATAATGTATTCAAATCTTGACCAAGATCAAAAAATATATCTCAATTTTATTGTCTGAGATAGTATATAATTGTTGAGTCGTATATTTATAAAAATATTTCAAACTTTTTAATGAAATTCAATTAAAAACACAAGATTCTTTCAGAAAATTTTAATTTTATTTATTTACTAAAATATAACTAGAAATGAAAATCAATAGACTAATCACTCCAAGTGCATAAAAAAAAAATGATAGTATAAAAGTGTATAGAATCCTTAGAGATTTAAAGTTGCACAAATTCTTAGATTCAACTCAATCTAAGTAAATTAGTTAAATGACTGACAAAATCAATTTATAAAATCGTTTGGAAAGACTTTTTAACTTCAATGGGACAAAGGTTAGGTCTCGGGAAATTCCCAAGTGAATTTAAAATTGAAGATTATAAGTAGTTTTAGACCTTGAATTGCACAGGTTAAATGAACTAACAGTCATTGCGGAAACTATTTTATGTCTAATCCTTAATTCCAAATTCTTTGCAAATTCAAAAAATTAAGACAAACATTAATTTCAGGTTAATTTGTTCGCCAAATTCATTAAACCAAATTTTTTGTATATAGGAATTTTGTTCATCTAAGATAGTTCAAACAATTAACAATAATTTTGCTCCCATGAAGCAACCTATGATTATTTAGCATTAGACTCAATCTAATTAGATGAAAACCCGTAGATTTTCCTAAGAAATTAATCTGTTCAATCACTTTATCCATCTTTTATAAAATGAATAGTATTACTAAATGTCCTCGGCCACCACTACCACTATACAAATTCCAAAGGACATATAAGTATAACTAATCCAACCAAAGTTACCAAACTCGGATCTCGGAATAGACACATATCACTATGTTGTTCTTTATGCTAGTACAAAGCTTTTAGCTTTTTTAGTTAGAAGTTCATTTTTCTCGTAAGGCTAATTAGAAGTTTGCGAATATAAGTTCTTTGTATTATTTTTTTTTAGAACAAATTAACCTGAAATTAATTATGCGAATATATAAGTTCCTTGTATTCTTTTTCCTTATCATTCATAGTTTTTTTTAGGATCATTTTTTTCACTAGTTAGTGTTCTATCCCAAAATTCGTTGGGACCATTTTTGTTATATAATTCTCCGCATGAGAAAAAAGAAAAAAAAAAAATCATGGAACCATAAAATCCCCACTAAACGGGCTTAAACGGGTTTTAACGGGTTATTCTCTAAATGGGCTTAAACGGGTTACATTCAAAACGGGTTTAAACGGGTTTATGTTAAACGGGCCGGGTCTAAATGGTCACGGGCCTAAACGGGCCGGGCCGGCCCGTAATAACACCCTGAGGTGTAATCGTAAAGGAATGAGGAGGAAATAAGCATTCCCCTCGTTCTTTTCTCTTTTATTGGTCACCATTCGTTCTTTTCTCTTTTAATGGTCACCATTTGCAATTGCAGACTAAAACAAAACTTAGGGCGGGATATAAACTACATTGAGACAATCCATGAAATTCACTGGATAGATCTGTACTCTCTTTTGTAAATTTAATAAAAAGTGGTCGACAAAGAAAACAAAATACTTAGAACCAAAAGACTACAACTGAATACTTAAAACTGATAAGAAATATAACCAAGAGGAAACCATTTTCATTAAAATTGAAACCCTATAAACGAAAAATAAAAAGTGAATCGTAATCTACATAACACTTTAACAGATCAGTCTTGCTTCTTGTTCTTGTTCTTGTGCAACCTACAACTTGGTCTCTATAAACCAGCTTTTGTTTCTTCACGTGGCAATCTCATCCACCTCCGAGTGAAAGACAAAACTCGGAAACGTAGTCGTTATGTCCCTGCCAATTAAAATTTCAAGTCTTAAAACTTATGAAGCAGTATCAAAGTTGATGATCAAGTAAATAGTAAAGAATAACATACCTTAGATATGGAAGAGTCATGATTTTAAGCAAAGACGGGTTTTTAATAACGAAATTGCTCCATTCTGTTTTATCGATCTTTCCATCCCCATCCTTATCTGCATCCTCGAATGTCTGTTCATGGAAGAAAAGGACTAGAGTTTTAAAAAAAAGAGTCTTTGTTTTCATAGATGTGGAAGTTGTAATAGACAACAAATGTAAACCTGATCGAGAATCATCTCTATTGTATCATCAGCTAGTTTCATTTCAGATTCGCAGAGAAGTGCAATCAACATTTGCTTCACCTGCCAAAATCACATACACGATTATAGATTCTTACAAATAATGCAGAACCAAGAACATTCATTCCAGAGTCCTCAGCTAAATAAGTTGAAACGAATATTGGATTCCAAGCAGAAAAATCTTAGAAATGTATACCTCTTGGCGCTCAATGAAGCCCGTGCAGTCCATATCGTAAATCTTAAACGTAACTGAATTATACAAAAACAGACGAACATTAAATTCAAACAAACGGAAAGGCTTTAGAGAAACAATGATAGATATAAACTCGTTTACGGGTCTAACTTACAGTCTGTTTTCTCTTCTAGAGAAGCATTAGGATGGAAAACATTGAGTGATCTCACAAAGTCTCCAAAATCAATGACGCCTTTTCGTTTAACATCAAACAAATCAAATATCTGCAGAAGAAGGCATTACCATTTAGTACTTTTACAGAACCAATCATCACGATTAAGCTACAAGGTTATACAAGAAACTTAAGATTTTACCCTATTGGCAAACAAATTTTCCTTCTTTCTGTTCTTGAACAAAGCAAGTTGAAACTCTTCCTGCAATACAAGTTGGTCGAGAAATAAGTGACAACTACGAATTATCCAAAAGTGGGCCACTAAAACTTCAATTTTCAAATCCAAAACATTAAAATAAAGGGAGAATTATAATCCAAGTCAACTCTCAGCACACAGACTTGATGAGCAATAAGGAGCCCACAGATCAGCATGGAGATTCAATTATTAAATTGGTGAAAGTCAACAAAGTTGACATCTAATATGGAAAAAATGGATAATACTGCATTGAATATTACATCAAGCTTTCAAGATCCTGCCATGAAATGCAAAAGAATCAAACGCTATAGATTCTCAGTACCTTGTTTATCAAGCCATCATCAACAACCGAGCTGCTTATGCTCTTGAATAACTCATACAATGCTTCAACCTCACTAACACTAACTGTGAAAAGCAAAGAAGTAACAAGCCACACCGTGAGATTATAACATAAAGACCAAGTCCATACCAAAACAGATACTCCAGAGAAACAACGAAAAAGAAACACTTGTTGAAAACAACTATCCATGATCAAGATTCAATCCAAAAGTCGGGCGTAAACTATTATATGATGAACTAAGTAACAACAAGCATCTCTAAAATGATGAAAACAGATAAACAGGTTAACTTTGACGAAGTTCCAGATGAATAAAACACCATTTTTCCGGTTTTTCGGATTCATTGAATGGCGAAAACGAATAAACGAGTTACTTAAACTTAGTTGTAGTCTTACAGATGAATAAAAGACCATTTTTTCCGGTTTTTTCGGATACAGTGAATGGCGAAAAACAGATAAATGGATCAAAGAGAGAGAGATCTAAGCTAAGAAGAAGGAGAAGAAACGTATAGTGCAAGTAAAAAACTTACAAGCAGTCTCAGAAGCAAGCTTGACAGGATTTTCATGGGTAGAATATTCTTTAGCAGCCTTGGAATGGAAACAACCCATTTAACACAAGTCAATACGAAGAAACCCCCAAAAATCGAACAAAAAGAAGCTTCTTGCGATGATTAATCCTATAATTTCTGGAATTGTAAAGCTTCATCGCCAATAAAACTCTCCATCATCACCATACTCACAAACATCTTTTACAAATCTACACAAAAACAAAATCCCAAAAGAAATTAAAAGATAGACACGATAATTAAACAAGTATAAAACTATAATAAACCCTAGAAAATTTCACCAGATTAACACGATTTTCTGAGATTAATTTGAAAATTTCAAAACATGTAATGTAGACTCGAGGCGTGAATCTACAAACCCAGAAAATAAAGGAATCGAATTGAGTAACTTACCACCGAGAAAACGGCTTGTTGGCTCGGTGAGAGAGGAAGGGGATTGTTCTTGCGAGAGAGAAGAAGAAGAAGAAGAAGAAGAAGGAGATCGGTGAGATGAATCGGACGGCTGAGATTAAGTGTGACTTTTGCTGGGCTTTTTTTGATGTTGGATTGCGAAAACTAAGAGAGTTTGTTTTTATAAGATGAGGATTTGTATACGTGTGAAGATGTAGTCTTTTGTTTATTTTTTCCCTCTTTTTTTTCTTCTTTTTACAACTCTACAACAAGACTATTTATTGAATTTTACAGTGTGAAAGAAATATATGTATACTTTAGAACTTTCTAGGTGGTTATAAAATATTATCCAAGGGCAATTCTTCAAAATATGATATTTGAGATGGTAGTTTTTAAGATATCACCAAAAGTTTTGTTTTTCAAAAATACTATTAAAAATTTTAATTTTCCAAAATTAAAATAAATTTTGTATGAGACCTTCAATATTTCAATGAAATAAATAACAGATGTTCAAAAAAAAAACTAAATTTTAAATCTTTATTAGTGGACCCAACCTCCCCCCCCCCCAAAAAAAAAAAAAAAAAAAAAAAAAAATTTTANGTGTTTTTGGTATTTTTATAAAGATAAAAAATTTTGAGGTATTTTGGAAAATGAAACAAATATTAAATGGTATTTTTTAAACTAACATTTCAAAGTGTTGTATTTTAAAGAATTTCTCAATTATTAATGGTTTGTGATTTTCTTTACATTCTTTTGTAATTTCTCGAATTTTAATAAATTAAAATCATGAAACTTCTCTAGTTTAGTGGTTAGAATGTCAATTGTCAAATGATTCTTATGAATAATGATATCATATATGTTAACGTATTTTTGTTCATTGTGAATATGGTGTAGGTGAAACTTTCAATTTTTTGTTAAAATGTTAAATAGATTATTCAAAAAAAAAAAAAAAACAAAAAAAGAATGATAGTTAATCATGTTTGGAGACCAAAATAATTGTTGGAAATAGAGAACTTGTGCCCACTAAAGCAAAGGGTTAGTAAAAAACATAGTAAGTTTAAACTAGGTTTTGTGATCGTTCATGAAGCTCTTCATATCTATTTGAGGTATCACAAACTAAGAATCCAATGATAAAGCCTCTTATCAATTAATCGGGTTTGGTGGACGTGGTGGAGGTACCTCTTGTAATACCTTCTCTCATTCTTTTAGTGTGAATAAAACTGTACTCCTGTTTTGTGGAAAATGTGATCGTCGTGTTTACAAATGTTCTGTCAAAATTAGCTTTGTTTCCTTTTGACTCAATTTGCTATCTTCTTTTGTAGTATGGTAACAAACTAAAGATTTCATATCAAACGACAAAAGAAAAAGAAAAAAAAAGTACTTACCAATCTTTATGTTTGCCACTAAACTTTTGTTTTTCACTATTCTCGTTTTTTTAACTTTTTAAAATATTATTTTACTGTCGGTATACCTTCTTCTTTGTTTCTTCCCTTTAGTAATTTTTCCATTTTGTACTACTACAATCCAATTTTAGATTCATGCATTCAAGGAATACAAAAGACCAACACTGTCATTTGCATAATTAAAAATTTCTAACCACTAACTTTATACGAGGTTACGAATGAGAGCTAGTAATTTTTCCATTTTGTACTACTACAGTGGGATTTTAGATTCATGTATTCAAACAATACAAAAAGACGGACTTTGTGATTTGCATAGTTAATTAAATATTAAATATTAAATTTGGTTCTTTCATTTTCATAATCCATACAAGATGTCAAGAAAGATCCCATAATATTCAAGATGTCGTGTGTGAGATATCTTATCAATATGGGTCAAATGGGTCATATACCTTTTGGGAGAATCGAAGCACTGGAATATTTTGCCTGTCACATTTTTACTCGTCTTAATCACGTACATACGCCATACAAAGATCCAATAATACAAATATTATACTATACAATTAAGAAAAATTGATTAGAATTCATCATATCCATAAGACATGATCACATCATTCATTTATAAATTAAAAATTATAAAATATAAGATCCTGTCTCTAATTAATAAATTATATTTTCATTAGGAATGATGAGTTCCTTAATTCGCCTACATTTTCTTTAGGACACTACTACTTCATAAGAATCTTTCAAGCAGATAGATTATGATCTCAGAGATGATCAGTAATACAATTAACAGAGAAAATGAACTTAAAGCGACTTTCACAAATGTCGCGAGTGAAGAAACAAAAGATGTAAACTTTTCTCTTCATTTCTTTGAAGAAACCGATGATGATTCGGGCTCTTTCCATGCTGCTTGCCATTGCTTGTCGTATAACGTTGTCTCTTCGAAAAGACCCTTGAGATTGTCTAAATCTTCGTTCTTGCGGATGAAAAGAACGCCCGCGACAGCCACGAACAAGAGCGTTTTGCAGAAGAAATTACCCATTTGATCTACAAGTCCTACTCCGGTTAGACTATCCACAAAGTAAGCCATGAAGAACCCGATCATCGCAGCACGACCTACAAGATAGAACAAAATTAGCAAAGTAAATGTTTTGGATCTTTAGACATTAATGTTTTGGGAAATTACCATTGAGAAGCTCGGCTTCGGGTAGATGGTACCTCTTCATCCATGCCCACCATGGAATAATCGAAGTATCGAAGATTACAGGCTCCTCGTTAGTAGTTGTTTCGGGGTTATCTTCAAGCCATTTTCTCCTCTTTGCCTCTATACAATACACAATCAGCACATTACACACACAATCTTCTTATACATTATTACAAACTTAAAGCAAAGAGCTTCCTAGTAACAGAACATAAACAAGAGAATCAAGTACTTTCGGTTAAAATCGGTTCACTGTTTCTATACTTTGAATCCGAATCCCAAACCGAAAATGACAAAACCGAATCCTAAATCAAAAGTTCTTGTAACCCAAAACGATATCAAACCGAAACCAAACTAAACCATCAATAATAGACTTCACTTTACTTTGGATACCATTGTCACAAACCGAAAAATATCAAACCGAAACCGAAACAAAATCCGGGTTAAACATCATTCCTTTAGTCAATTTCAAATCCGAAATTGAAAAGCCGGATCCTAGATCAAAGTTTCTTGTACCAAAAACCAAATCTGGACCGAAATTGAACCAAACCATCAATAATACTTTGTATACTTAACCGAATATCTTAAAAATCGAACCGAAACCGAATCGAAACCCGGAATGAACAATAAATTTCCAAATTCAATCATTTCTATGTAACAGTAGAAATCAGGATTCTAAAACTGAAAACGAAATTTCGAAGTTTGAAAAGGATCTAACCAGCAACAATTACAGAATCCCAATCAGTTTTCCCAGATTTCTCGAACTGTTTCAGATCCCAAGTTCCATTAACCCATTTCGCATCTTCGAATTTGATAACCGTCTCCGTACTACTCAAACCCGTCTCATCGCTCGCAACGGCGCCGTTTCCAGCCGGAGATTTCATCGGAGCTTCCTCAACAACCACCGGATCAGTCTTCGGAACCTCGACGACGGGTGAAGTAGTGCCGTTGTCGGAAGTAGCTTTAGGGATGGAGATCAGTGAGAAACGCTTCGTGGAGAAGGAGATCTTGGGGAAGAGATTAGGGGTTTGAAGTGAAGGAGAGATCGGCGGAGAGAATAACGCCATCGATATTGACATTTTTGGTTCGCTCTCTCTCTGTACTCTCTTCTCTTCTCTGTGGCTGAGTTTTGAAATGTGTGGTTTCAAATGAAGTGAGAGAGATGCTATCGTTATTGAAACATGCAATGTACGTCGTTTTCACTCTTTCCGCTTATATCAAAACTACGTGACGTTTTTTTTTTGTGTGTTGATAGGAAACTGTATGACGTTTTTTTTAATGCTTCAATGAATAAGAGAATGTTAATGGGCTTTATGGATATATAAGTATAAGTCCAGAGAGAAGTATTTTTTCTTATGCATTATTACATGATGTACAAGCCATGGACCAGAAGCATAATAGATTAGAGACCAATTCCTTTTAATAGTAAAACCAAAAGAGAAGCTTTATTTCATAATTACTCAAATAATGATGATTCATAGTGAAATAATTTATTTTAATAATTTTACACAAGATCTTGTATTTGATATACAAAATTATGCGGGTTATAGGAGACAAAATGAGTACAGATATATCTAAAGTGATGCGCACAATATTTTTTGGTTGTTAAATATGTTATAAGAGTATAACCATTTACCTTAAGTACCATTAATTTAATAAGATAATCAGTTTGTAAAAATATGATAACATCGATATGACAATATAGATATCTTAATGATTCACATGAAATGTATGTTGTTTGGCTTTTCTTTGTAAAGGAAATTATATGTGTTTCGGAAGTTACTAATGAGTTTTAATATAGATAATATCCTATTTTTCTTCAGTCTTTCAACCCAAAAAAAAAAAAATTGGTAACAATCATTGTTGCAAAATTTTTTGAACTGATTGGAATTGTCATCAAATTAATATCTTTTGTAACAATACCATTGTTTTCGGGTTAAGGACCAAAAAGAAAAAAAAAAATTCTTAAGTTTTATGACAATAACATCAAACAGTAATTCTTTGAAGTTCGTTTACCTCAAACTTTTTTGGTCCGTTTAGTCCACTATTGAATATAATACATGATTTGTCAAACATATTTATTTTAATATGGTTGTTCTTCATGCCATATATGACTCTCTCATATGCTTTTTCTTCATGCCATATATGACTCTCACAAATCATGATTTATTAATTCAAAGTTCATATAGTTTATAAATTTGGTTAAATAATTCAGTTTAGTTTTATGGTAATTTGGGTAATTTGAGTTTCTGTTAGTTTGATAAAATTCTAATTTTAGGTTTGGTGGATATCCAAAGTTGATGAAATGATGTAATTTTGGGTATTTTAAGTATTTTAGGTTTTATGCAAAAAATGTTCAAATTCAGTTCAAAACTCGAAGTTTAAAAACAAGAAATCGTTCATATAATTTTAACATTTTAAATTTGGTTTGATTTAAATAATTTCAGATGGATTTGGTTTGGTTCATTTAATATCAGATTCGTCAACCATTTATTGTCATATGTTTGTTATTCTTACCTTGGAAACGGAAATAAAACATTGTTGCAACCATATATGGGGTTCTGGATGTAAACGAGTAAGGGCAAAAGTACTAAAGATGTTAATATATGCGTCAATGAATTGTCTCAACATAGAAGGTTCTCTTAAAATATTTTTTAATAATTATAAAATTATGTAGACCATTAAAAAAACATTTGTGGAGATATAATGGTGCATAGAAATTCATTTTGTGGTCTAATACATTATAAGATTTAAACTATTTTGTAAGCGTGGATTAAGTAAAATGATTCATCATAATAAGTCATCAAAATCTATCATTGTAATATGATAGCACTGATATATAATTATTTACACTGATATATAATTATTTACATTAAATGTATGTTTTTCTCTCGGTAAAAAAATAAATGAAATGACAAATGTGTTTCAGAGACTACTAATGAGTTTTAATATACATAAAATTCATTCTGGTTGTCGTATCAACGATATCAAGTCTCATTTTAGTGATATCGGAAAACTGAATGCCGAGCAGCTTCGAATGATAAAAGCATATGAGATCTTGGCAAAGATGCAATCTGAAGTTATGAAAAAATCAAGAAGATTAATTTTGTTGTGGAAGAGATGCATGGTCGAGTGGAGGTCATTGTTCAAGGGAAATTTGAGGCCGTTGACAAGAAAGTTGCTGAATTAGTTGAATGTTTAAAGAAGCCTCCACGTAAGTGAGAATTGAATTGTTGGCATGATCCGAGTACAATGTGAGACTTAATGTAGGATTTTTGGTATGATTTGTCATATTTAGCGTAATGTGAGATTTACTGCAGAATTTTACCATGAGTACTGATTTCCATAACCAGCGTTTTGATTAGAAAAAAAAAAAAAAGAAGCCATTTCAGTTTTTAATCCAACAAAAATTTAGAGACACGAAATTTCCCAAACCGACTTGAACAATTGAAAATGTCTATTTGTAACCGTTTCTTGACTTTTTTGTGCATTTGTATTTGATTAATCCGACAAAGAAATGGACACGTCAATAAATGATAGGTTAATTAAGGAGAAAATAATTGTCTTGCACAAGAAAGAAATCATTATCCAAATCGCTAAAGCCACGAAACGGCCGACATGGCACAAATTGTCACGTGGGCGACTCTAATTGGTTCAATGACAAGACAGATATATTCATTTTGCTTCGCGGTAAAGTCTCGAAAACTCAACGATCCTCAAATTTTTCATGAAGTTTCCAGAATTACCCTTTCCGATATTCAAGACCCTACACGTGTTGGCGAAAACGTAATTACACATAAGCTTTGAGGGTATTATCGTCAAAATATTCCCTAAAATCCGAAGACCCTATAAATTAGAAAGTCTTTCTTCTTTCTTAGTATCATTTGTCATCGTCTCCGATTACACGATTCTTAAATTCTCTCTTGTCTCTTTGAATCAATCAAAATCAATGGATTCGTTCTCTTCCTTCTTCGATTCTCAACCTGGTAGCAGAAGCTGGAGCTATGATTCTCTCAAAAACTTCCGTCAGATTTCTCCCTCCGTTCAGAATCATCTTAAACGGGTAACTTCTTCGCACACGAACCCTAGTTTCTTCGATTTTGTGATTTTGGCTGCTTTGATCGTATCGATATCATCTTAATTTCTAGGATTCGGTTTCTGATTGTTGATTATTGAACCAATCGTTGCGATTGGATTTCTAGGGTTTCTAATTTTGGGATGAAATTGGAGAAATGGAAATCGAGGAATTGGTTTTGTAGAGCGATTTGTGTTAGTGTTGGTACTGATTTTGTAGTATTTGATGGTGGGATTTTGTAGGTTTATTTGACGTTATGTTGTGCACTTGTCGCATCTGCCTTTGGAGCTTACCTTCATGTGCTTTGGAACATCGGTGGTATTCTCACGACGATTGGATGCGTTGGAAGTATGATTTGGCTCCTTTCTTGTCCTCCTTATCAACAGGTACGTGGCTTTGGTATACCATTTTTAGTAAGTCTGTGTGCTTTCTTGTTTTGCTGAGACTTTAGTTTCTTTTGAATACAGGAGAAGAGGCTTTCGCTTCTATTTCTGTCTGCGGTTCTTGAAGGTGCCTCAATTGGTCCCTTGATCAAAGTAGCTGTTGATGTTGACCCAAGGTGAGTTCATGTTCACTATTGGGTTTTTTTAGTTTCCTGTGATAGTTTATCTAGAAGCTAACGGCTGTGTTTGTTCTTTTGTTTCTGCAGCATTCTTATTACTGCATTTGTGGGAACTGCGATAGCGTTTGTCTGTTTCTCAGCAGCGGCAATGCTTGCAAGACGCAGGGAGTATCTTTACCTTGGAGGACTTCTTTCTTCTGGCTTGTCGATGTTGATGTGGCTTCAGTTTGCCTCTTCCATCTTCGGTGGCTCTGCATCTATCTTTAAGTTTGAGGTATAAACTCTAGCGTCTCCGATATGTAAATACATGTATCTTGTGTAGTGAGCTTCCAGTTTACAGACTATTGACTGTTGTTGTGTATCTATTTTGGTGCAGTTGTACTTTGGACTCTTGATCTTTGTGGGATACATGGTCGTGGACACTCAAGATATCATAGAGAAGGCACACCATGGTGACATGGACTACGTGAAACACTCCTTGACTCTCTTCACTGACTTCGTAGCTGTGTTTGTTCGGATTCTCATCATTATGGTAAGTTTCATTTGGTTCTTCTTTGTTTAGGTTAAGCCAACGGTGTTTAATGTGTTGTTGAACCTCCATTGATGGGTTTGTTTTGTTATGCAGTTGAAGAACTCTGCGGACAAAGAAGAGAAGAAGAAGAAAAGGAGAAACTGAGACTGCCAAGTAAATAGAGTGAGCGGTTTTTTAAGTTAACCTGAAAACTTGTTGGTGGTTTACAAGGTTTTTTAATCTTGTGTTAGAAAAACACTTTGGTCTGTTTACTTGTGGTGACACTCTTTGTAGTGGTGACCATGCACGTTTTGTGATTTTCTTTCTTCTCTTATGCATGCAATAACACTGGTTGTAAATCGCTTCCACTTCACAAACGCTACAAAAATTTCTCTAATGCGGTTCGGGTGTCTGTAATTATTTCCTGTTACTAGAATGTTTGATGAATAATGTTACATTTGCATCAGCAGAGGAATGTATCTAGCAGTATCCAGATATGAGCATGATGAATGGAAAAGAAGTAGCTTTAGTTCTAGAGTGATCAATAGTTGTGTGAGAGACTTGCTTTACAACGAAAGTGTTTACATTAATGAAAGGAAATAGCTCATCACCTTTTGATGTCTCTAGCTATGTAGACCAGCTTTGTTCTTGCATTTGAGATGTCACGGTTGATTTATTGATGTTTTCTGCTGGAAAGTCTTTGCGGTGGATAGCTTCTAGTGATTTATTGACGACCCAACATGTTCCGTTTTTTAGTACTTTACCTTTCGGCCAAAATCTTAAACTCGTCACATTTAGCTAGAGGAATGACCGACCTTAGTGATGGGAAGGACTTTACATTCTAATCATACGCAGAATAAAAATGGAATTTGGCTGAACTTCAGGTGCTTATAACAAAATAAGTATCAAAATGGCAACCTCAATTTTTGGTTTAGTTTGGCTTGAATATTTTTAAACTCGGTTTCATTTGGTATGGTTTGTATGATTCTAACATTTAGTTTGATTTTGCAAATCTCTGTTCTCAATTCATGGAATTTGGGTAATTTGAATAGTCTTGTCCAATAACTTCAATATCGATTACTCGCTGATACATGGTTCACCAAATAAATTTTGGTTTAATTTGGGGTATTTTGGATAGGATATATATCTCGCATAATATTTGTTTTGGTTCGATTTGGGTATTGAATATTCAAAATAAATAAATATATTCTTTTAAATCTTTTCGATAACTGCCTTACCTTTATTTATATATCCGTTTAAGTCAAGTGTAAAAAAATTTTTTAAAAAATATTTAAGGATTGACAAATATATTTATGACCTAGCTTTTTGTCACAAATACTTTTGATATAAGTGAATGTGTTATCAATCAAAATTAAAAAGTAGTTCAAATTAAGTACATGTTAGATTAAGGATATTTTCAAACTTGATTGTTAAAGATTTGAAGATTAAGCTGCACAATAAGATAATATTTATAAATTTAGAAGGTTAACATTAAAACAATAATGCATTAGTTTGTGTTGAAAATAATTTATTTCTTGCGTTAACTCTAATAAAATACTATTTGTATTAGACTTTACACCAATGTTAGAGTGGGTATAAAGGATCTGAATTTTGATAAGTAATGAACTACGTATGATTTGTCACAAAGCAGTCCAATGTTACACCTTACCGAATTAGTTTGACAAAAAGAAAAAAAAAAATATAAGTTCTAGTTTTCATTCATGAGAAATGAGAAATGAAACATTTTGCTAAAATGAACTAATTTTTCTTTAATTCCGAGTTTGAAAAAAAAAATATATATATATATATATATATATGTTTGATCTTACGACAATGATGTATCTATTTAGAATCACTATCTCGATATTCATAAAACATGTTTGTGTTATCTCATGTTAGCTTATATTATTTTGCTAGAATATTTATAGATTTTGGAATCACTTTATCAAATGANGTGTTGTAAATGGCTTAAGTAGGTTTTTGTTCTTACCCATTTCTCAAGCCTTTCATATTCATATTTTGTGTAGCAAGGAGTTTGGTTTTGTGCCGGCTTAAATCACATTAGGCTAAAGAATAAAAAGTAGGAAAAGTGATAATCCCTAGAACCTGATTCCTCAATTTGTTAAGGTTGGTATAGTTCATCAAAAGGATAAATTAAAATATAAACTAATATAATCACGATTAACAATAAGTGAGAGTAGTTTCACTCTTGTTTAGAAGTTTGAAGTATGTACATAATATGAAATTAAAATTTATTTTGCTTTTTATCCGTCATTATTTGGCTAAAGAGTATAAAAATGCTTGGACCTAACACTTTATTTCAATCTTTAAGTTAATAGTTGTCATTTTGTGATGTAGTGGTTGTGTTTTTATTAGCATGACTTTGTGAATTGTTAGTAGATCATTTCATTACTAGTTTTTATTTAGGCACTACTCATGCATTACCTTTTGATTTCTTTTTAACCTTATCACTATCCACTAGTTCCATCGCCTTATCTCCACCGTCCGATTCTATCATCATCATTACATTTATTTCTTCGAAACTTTGGTAAAGAAATTGTATAGCACACTTCACACAGTCCAATTAGGATCACGAGCTTTTCACCTTCTCGTTCCTTTTTTACACCCTAACTATAAATATCTTGACATATAGGAGTATAGGACTTTCACAACATAGATTTAAAGAAAATAGAAATGGATAATTTTATTATACTAATTGTTGTAAACCACGAGCTGAAACTTTAGATGAATTGAAACCTTAAAAAAAAAAGAAAAAAAAGAGAGAAAGACAGTTGAGTAAAACATTAGTTTCTCTATAATTTTTTTTTTTTTTTTTTTTTTATAATTTCTCTATAATTTCTTTATAATTTCTCTATAATTTCTTTATAATTTCTTTATAATTTCTTTTCATTAATTGGATGAATAATAATTTACAAATATCGATTTTGGAATACACACGTCTCGGAAATTGATATATGAATGAATAATTTTTAAAATTATATTGCACTGCATAAGGTCAACACTCTACAAACATAATAAAATCAACTTGTTACCCATGTTTCTAATATGTTATTTCTTGAATAGCTAGATAACAAAATTTATTGTAGGATTTAGAATTATCTTATATGAAATTTTGGTATATTATATATATATATAATTATTTTAAAATGTAAATCAATAAAACATATTATGTTATATTTGTATACATGTAACTTTTTTTGGTTTGTTATCATTTGCAAATGACATGTTAGTAAGTTAATATTTGTCCTCAAACCTAAAATCCAAAGTATTGTATGGGATCAAATACAATTAGACGTTACCCTTACATAACAAAATTGTTTTCGTAATGAGGTATTTATCTCTTGGGAAAGTATTATAATTTGATTGAGACTTGACATTATTTTTGGAGTTACGTAACAATAATCACTATTTTCTACAATTTGCTTTTTCCACCACAAAAAGCCTAATTTCCGATACATCTCTCATCGTGTGTAACATGTTACATTTTCACCAAACCTCAAAAATAATGTGGATCTTTGATTAATGATCATGGATGATTGCGTATTATATTTAATTATATATATATCTTATAGTTAAAAAAAAAAAAACTTTTGTAGAAGATTTGGAATATTATAATACGCGTAGACAACGAGTAATGTATCCACAATTAGTTCACTAATCACATTCACAAAACGAAGTAAGTGGGACCCATTATTACAAAAACACATTAACCAAATCAAATCAAACGGTGCACAAAAGAGTTGTGTCCATGATCGTCCTCGTTACGGCCGGTGACTTCACAAAATCATTTTTTTAGTATTTTTGTTATTTGGTACACAAAATGTTATATTAATTATGTAAAATAGTAATTTTACCAACGTCATGCCATTGCATACTTTAGAATTAGTGGAACCTAATCTTCTTAACTTAGTCTTATCTTTTTTCCAAAGACAAATCAATTCTTACATTTACAATTTTAAACTATAAAAAGTGAAGAAAAAAAAGTATACTAATCTTGGTGGTTTCATTTCTTAGGGTGAATTTGTTGAATGAACAAAACAAAAACAAAAAATTAATAAAGTAACCAACAAATCTAGATCTAAGGGTTGAGATTTTACCATGGTTTGGTTTTTGAGTGAAATGTAATTTTTTTTTGTATGTTATTTTTGCCAATTTTTCTTTCTCTTCCTCATTTGCCATTTTTAGAATAAAATTCTTGATTTTAAACTTCAAACTATTAACTGAAAGGTTTGGCTTAGTGTAAAAGAGAGAAGTAAAATTCAAACTATGAAATGTAAGAAACTAATTTTGGAACTTTTATTCTCATTTGTCATTTGTCTTGCTTTTTTTTTTTTTTTTCTTAACTCTTTCTTTCTTGATTCAACACAACCTGTGATACATATAATATTAGCTAAAGTGAATTTCGAATCTAAAACAGAGAAGCAAGATGTACCATTAGTAAAAAGAGTAATAAATATGTATATATTATTTTCAATTGTAATTATAATAAATATTTAGCTGTAACAAAATCCAAAAAGAAATATTGTGAAGTTAAATAAAAAGAAAAATCCAGTACACCAAAATTTATCTAAATTTATTCTATTAATTAGTGTTGTCATGATTACATAATTTTTGTTATCTTGTATGGAATAACTCAAAAGGGAAAAAAACAAAACAAAACAAAGAAGAAAAGTCTATAGTCAACTAGAAGGAACCATTAGGCACAAGCAATGATATTCGTCCAGCCCCTTATGGTCATCACTTTCTAGCCATTAGAGGTTTTTGCTATTAATTATTCACATTATTAAGATGAGTCACTTATTTTATTATTAACCTTCAAAACCTTTAATATGATGCGTTTCAGACGCAAAGGAACACAACACATAGCTTAAATTACTCAATTTTTTTTTTTTGTTTTTGTAATATTTAGCTTTAACCATTAGAGGTTTAATTTTTCTATAAACTATTGAGGCTTTAAAATGTTTTCCATTCATGGTGTTTGGTTACTTAAATTTATTAAAATCAGAGGTTTAATTTCTTTTAAAAACAAATAGCTTAAATTAGTGTCATTTTACTTTCTTATGATTTGATACTTAAACCATAAGTCTTTCTGCAAATACTGATATTCTATATCTTATTTTAGTCTTGAAAATATTATATTCACTGCATTTAGTAATACAACCAATAAATTAGTCAAAATTAGTTTTTTGTATGTCACTTTTAATATTTTAAAAATATTTAAATATCCATGTTTGGAAGGCAATTAACTTTTTTTTTTAACAATATTTGATATAATTAAATAAAATTTAGAATATCCTTTTAATAATTGGAAATGTATTTAAATAAACATTAGAGTTAAAATTAAAAGTGTTAACATAAATTAATAATATGTAAAAAGCTAATTAAAGAGCAAAGAGGAAGCTGAAACATTAACTTCATAATTTTATCATATACAAATACAAACACTCTCTCTCTCTCTCTCTACAACCTCACCACTTTCTCTCTCTTTCCCTTTTTCACAGCCATTTGTTAGATTCCTTCTCTTCTCTTTTCTATTGGATTGTGTATTTAGCTCTCACCAAAACCCACAGCCAAAAATCTCATCTTTCTTTGGTTTTGATTTTGTGATTTTTCTGGGTTTCTTCGACTTTTCTCAGAAGAAGTTTTTTTTTTTCACTTTTTTTTTTGGTTGTTCTGGAAAAAAACTTTTTTTCTGGGTTTTTGGTATAGTAAACAATAAGAATATTAATCTTTAAAAACTCAATTTTTGTAAAAGAAACAAGAAAAGATGGGAAAGCAAGGACCTTGTTATCACTGTGGAGTCACAAGTGAGTTCTTGTTGATTGTTTTTTCAGATTTGATTTTGAGCTCTTTTGATGAACTTTATAATGCAAAATGTTTCGTGAAGTGTTTGTTTTGAAATGATTTGGTTTGTGTTTGTTTAATATGATCTTGTTGCTGTTTTTGATCACTCTTATTGAGCTTTTGAATGTTGTGTAATGTTAACAAATGTGAAGTGATTAGTGAAAGTCAATAGTTTTTGGAGAATTTGGATCTTGATTTGTCTGAAATGATCAATTATGGACTTAACAAGATGTTTTGTGTTGAGAGATCATTGTTCTGAATCAAATTTGAGCTCTGAGTATGGCATTTGTTGTTGTTGTTGTGAATTGAGTGTTTGATGAATGGGAAAATGTTGTGAACAGGCACACCTCTATGGAGAAACGGGCCACCAGAGAAGCCGGTATTGTGCAATGCTTGTGGTTCGAGATGGAGAACTAAAGGGTCATTAGTTAACTACACGCCGCTTCATGCTCGTGCTGAAGGTGATGAGATTGACATTGAGGATCATAGAGCTCAAAGGTTGATGATTAAGGGAATGTCTGTGAACAGAAAGATTCCCAAGAGGAAGTTATACGAGGAGAATTTTACAGTTAAAAGAGCTAACTTGGAATTCAGCAACGGTTTCAAGAGAAAGGTGTTAGATGAGGAAGCTAGTAATAGGTCGAGTTCAGGGTCGGTTGTATCGAATTCTGAGAGCTGTGGACAGTCTAATGCGTGGGAGACGACTTTTCATTGTAAGAGGAGGACAGGTGTGGGTCGTCCAAAGGCGGCTTCTTCTGTTGAAAAGCTTACAAAGGATCTTTATAGTATTTTACAAGAACAGCAATCTTCTTGTCTGTCTGGTTGTTCAGAAGAAGACTTGCTTTTTGAGAATGAAACATCAATGGTGATAGGACATGGGAGTGTTCTAATGAGGGATCCTCGCTCTGTTGCTCGAGATGAGGAATCTGAAGCTAGCTCACTCTTTGTTGAGAGAAGCAAGTCTTCATCTATGTATTCTGTTAAAGCAATAAAGCAAGAGCAATTCAAGAGGTAGATAAACTTGTGAAATCCTTCTAGACAAGATTGGTGTCGGAGATTCTAATTTTGGTTTTGGTTGCAGGACCAAGTCTCAAGTTTCAGGAAGAAGTAGTTTACCACTCTGTAGCATAGATTTGAAGGTAAATCTCAGTGCAACTTCCAACAAATTGTGTTACCTCAAAGTTAGTTTGAATGACTTATGTTTTGGAAAATCTTTCTGCAGGATGTTTGCAACTTTGATGAGTTCATAGAGAAGTTCACAGAGGACGAACAGCTGAAACTGATGAAATTACTTCCTCGAGTTGACACTGATGATCTTCCTGATAGGTGTTAACTCAGTGAATCTTCTGTACTTACAGATTATTTCTTTGAGTTCTTATACTAACCTGTCTTCTCTTTTGCCAGTCTCAGAAGCATGTTTGAGAGCTCTCAATTCAAAGAGAATTTCTCCTTGTTTCAGCAACTTGTTGCAGATGGTGTCTTTGAGACATCTTCTTCATCTGGAACCAAACTCGAAGATACTAAGGCACTCGCAAAGCTTGCTTTATCGGATCCTAACAAATCCCATTTGCTGGAAAGCTATTACATGTTCAAGGTTTTTGACATATTAGTCTTCTTGAAACAAATATTTTCTGTACTTTTGGCCTTTTTGTTCACTTAAAATATTTGATGCAGGAATGCCAAAAAGGGACTGAAGGCTCTGTTACTACAACTTCAGGAGCACCTAACCCGACTCTGTCGTATACTAATAGTCCTGTAACTATTGAAAGACCTTGTGAAAGCTTAAACCAAAACTTCTCAGGTAACTCAAGATTCTCGACTCATATCAATCCTTAACAAAATCTGTCTGTGTTTCTGATTAGTTTACGTTTTGCATTTTTCAGAGTCAAAGGTAGTGATGAGAAGCCCCAAAGAAGTGATAAAGATTAGACCAAACCATGTAAAAACCGAAGAGATTTTAGAGAATAGTGTCTCTTCCTTTAACCATATGAGCTATGGTGGTTCTATGGTGTATGGATATGAAGATAATGATATTTCTGATCAGGATCTTCTTCTTGATGTGCCGTCGAATGGATCATTTCCTCAAGCAGAGCTTCTTCACATGATATGATAAGAAGAAGGAGAAAGTTTCTTAAACTCTCATTGGTGGTTTCTCAGAACAAAGACTTAAAGACTCTTCAAAATATATCTCTCTTTTATTGAAGAGGAAAAAACTCTTTTACTCTTTAGGCTTTGTCTGAGAAAATGTTTGCCAAATGAGATTTTTCTGCATTTGGAATTTGCAATTTGCAGGTATAACAAAGGAAGGATTTTTATGTATATTGATACATATATCATATATATGATTACATGTTTTCTTGTTCTTACTAAACTCAAAGAACACCAAAGTTTCTTTTTTTATTTTGGTTGGAAAAACTGTCGGTTTTTTCTGATTTTTTTGTTGAAAATAAATATTTGTAGTACTTCTAGTTTGTATAATAGCATTTTGGTAAATGCAGAAATGAATCTATGAATTCTAAGTTAATTTAATTTAATGGCATAAAGCCAATAAAGTTTCTAGGTAGTTTTTTTCTTTGAGATAGGAGCTCTTCTTTAAGAAGTTTTTTTTTTTTTTTTTGAAGAAGAAGTCTTTATTTTTAGTATAAGACTATCATTTGACTGTACATCCTACACCAGTACACCACATTGGGCTTTTTATTAGCTAAGTTTAAATTGATTATTTGGGTTTGGTTCTGTTAGTAACTTAAGCCGAATATATGAAGTTCATTTCATTTAACATAAATTTACTAAATTTCCACTCCAAATTAGTCAAGGCTAATTGCAAAAAAGAAAAAAAAAGAAGAAGTGAGTAATGATGCAGAAAATCAGTGACTAAAACCACAAGCAAAGAAATGTTTCTTTTTAGAATAAGCAAATAATGTTCAATTTTTAATTTGGTTTGGTTTTGGTTTATAAAAAGTAGTGTTCTACGCAAATAATGTATTCATAGTTTTAAACTCTAAAAACGGTATATATCTAAATAAATATAGCTTGGAGTGTTCAATCCAGTTCAATAAAATCTATAATTTATTTATACTTAAGAGAAAAGAACAGATGCAATAAAATATATCTTATTTAAATAGGTAAATTACACATTATTTTCTAAAAATATTAAGTGAAGTAAAATAAATTGCGATTACCTACCCAAAAAGGTTAGCAACTTGTGTATAATCTTTTGTTTTACATGTAAAAATAAAAAGTCAGTTTGTGTGGTACTCTAAAACCTCTATAAATTAATAATATTGCGATTTTAAATTTTTATTAATTTATATAGATGTTAATTATTTTAATTTTTTTTTTTAATTTTTAGAGAGAGTTTTGTTTCAGGCCATATTTTTTTAAATAAATATTCAAAAAAATTATATTCAAATATTAAAATGTATTAATTTGTAAAAAGTATTTATGAAATTTAAGTTATGATGAATAATCTTAATTATCGTAATAATGTAAAGGTTGATCTCAGATATTAAAACATGTTTCAATATTCAAATTTATAAACAAATTATGACTCATTCAATATCAATGATACCATACTATATTTGGAAGCAATTACGATTTTTGTTTTTTTGTCGATAACAATAATATGCATTAAGCTGGGCTCAAACCTACGCGGTGTCACAATGACGGCACTAGCACAAACCACTAGGTTACATGTCGTGGACAAGCAATTACGTTATAATGATCAATTATCGTGTGTAAACTATTTTTAAGAAGATTTTTACAGATTAAGAAGACATCACTACATTTTTTTTCAGTTAACAAGTAGATTATTGATAAGTTCTAAATATCTTTTATATTTAAGAAAAGACAAACAATACAAATATTTTTATATAAGAATTTATTAGGCAAATATATAAGTTCACATTATTATTAATTTACGAGAACCTCATATATATATATATATATATATATATGATGTTTTTGAAAAATTATTATCTTATTAGTTTATCAAATCTGGTCAAACTTTACATTGACCCAATTCAAAATAGTCAAATATCTAAAATTAATAGCTACTAATTTATTATGGAGAATATAGTAATTTCTTAGGCATATATATAAGTTCATATCGTTATTAGATTGTATCATTATGGGAATTATTTTTACTATCTTATTATCTTATCAAAGCTAGTCAAACTTTACATTGACTCAGTTCAAAATCGCTTTAAAATCTGACAAAGTTTGTAAAGTATAATAATTATAATTTTTTAAATATTAATTTGTAGAGATTATTTTAACAAAATTCAAAATTACAATAATTCTAAATATTTCGGAAATTAATTTATAGAGATTCTATATATGTAATATGTACTTCCACGAATCTGCCTACATCACTTTCATAAAGCTTGGTGTGAATACGACTTATCGATGTTAAGCAAAATAGACACGTTAGACGAGTAAAAAAACTCTCCCAGGCCCGCTTTTCGAGACTTTCCCGAAAAGTTTGAATTTGCTCTTTCTACCAACTTCTTTTAAAAAAGATTCTTGCCACCAACTTCTCCCTTTTCCCCTTTTAGAAGATACAGACCTTTATCCTCTGGTCACAACTTTTCCGGGGAGCTTTTTCGCTCGGATCCGGCCTCCGGGCAACGGGTCTTTGAGCACCACCTCCTCCTCTGGCTTCGCCTGCTCCCTGATACAGCACAGTGACGTCCTCCTCTGTTAAGACCAGCTACACTCTTGGCTTTCTCCCCTGTCAAGACCAGTTACACGCTTTTCTCTCCGACTCTCGCTCTCGGCGCTGCAGGACCGACGCTTCATCTCTGTTTCATTTGGTTTCACAACTTCGTCTCTACAGTCCTCTACACAGCTCTGTCCCCAGATACTCTGCTGTCCCTACCTGCTTCCCCTAGAATAAGTATGGCCCGTCGTCTAACTTACGCTGAGAAAGGCAAAGGCCTCGCTGAGAACTACTCTCCGCCGCCGAGGAAACGCATCAGAGCCCCCCCTATTGACACCTCAGATCTGATTCAGGAACATTCTCTCTCCCTCATTGGACGCCTCACCAACCCAGAGGTCCAGCGCATCTGGCCAATGATCTCCTATTTCTCAAATCGGTGGCCTCTGCAGGGACGTGTCACCGGAACGGAGTTGGGAGGCGGGATGTTCCAGTTTAAGTTCACCCTCCGTGCAGATCTAGAAAGAGTCCTTTCCGACAGACCTTACCACTATGCGAACTGGATGGTCATTCTCCAACAATGGGAACCAGTCATCTCCCCGACCTTCCCCTCTCAAATTCCATTCTGGATTCGTCTCCAAGGAATCCCCCTTCACTATTGGAAGGAACCACTCCTCAGACACATCGGCAAAGAGCTAGGAACATACGAAGACCACGAAATCACGTCTACTGCAGCACGAGTTCGTATTATGCTTAACGGGTTGCAGCCTCTTACCCAAGAACTTGAGGTCGATTTTGGGAAAGAGGGCGAAGCCTTAGTCACTCTTACCTACGAAAGACTTCAGGCGCACTGCCATCGATGCTTCTGCTTAACCCATGACACTCCAAAGTGCCCTCTATTCCCTCAGCAAACCAAGGAACGTGACACCTTGACTCGAGATTTTCCTGCCACTAATGCTAAAGAGAGAAGTAAACGGACTAGCCCACCTCGCCACACAAGCAAAGCAGCCTCTCAGCCTTTCTTTGAGAGACTTGACAGACATGGGCGTCCCTTTGGGGCTCGGGTTTCCTCTAGAACGCCTGTCAACGCTTCCAGACCGGACTCTCAATCCAAACGGCCTGAGTCTCCACCTCTTCAGCGTAGGAGACGCGAGACAACTCATGTCCATGACTCCCATTCTGTCCAGAAATCAGGAGCTGCGAGGGTCTCAGAGCAACTCCAAGACACAGGAGATTCTCAACGCATCCATCACTCCAACCCTATCCAGGAGACAGGCCCACGGGTTACAACAAGGCAATGGAGGGAAAAGGAGCCTGCTGAGACCTCTATGCTGAGAATTGACACTCAGACACCGCGTAGTCGTCGCCCTCCCTTGGAACGCAACCTTGATCTAGTGAGTTTCCCTCCACCTGCCCAAACAGAAGAGGAGATTATGATGGACTTAAGAGAAGTTTCTGTCCAATACTGTAATGTTGAGGACCCGGTTGAGCGGGCTGCCCGATACCAACGCGTGCTGGAAGGTGAAACCCATGGCTTAATGGCGGCTACTGCAGCGAGAATGCTTGCTGCTGCTCTAAACCAGCCTCCTCAAGCACCTGATCACGCGCCTGGGCCACTCCCTGCCCTCACGGGCCAAGAGGAACTCTCTGACCTTCCCCAACTTGAGCAGTCTGCCCCGGTATGGGACGAGGTACCCCTGAGGAAGAAAAGGGGACGACCTGCACTGAAGAAACGTGTAGTTTCTACAACAGCTCCGCTACAAGGCATCAATTCTCGCAAAAGGAAGGCTGTCCAAATCCAAAACTCTCCAAAGCGCAAGAGTATGCAAACCTCAGCTCATCGTCAAGCCAGTGGACAAGCTCCCGGCCCCCTCACAAGACGAAACCCCACTCCTAGGCGGACAGATAACGACGCTGCAGGCCCGTCTACTTCCATTCCCCCAAACTGCACTTTCGTCCCTCCAATCTCCAAAAAAACAGGGGATTTTCGGCCCCGATCACCTCCTCTTCCGTAGCCATAGTGAGCTGGAACTGTTGTGGTTTGGGAAATCCCACAACGGTCCGTAGGCTCAAGGAAATTTGTAAAGCAAACCGCCCTGATGTAATTTTCCTAATGGAGACAAAAAAAGAATACGACTTATCTTAATGCATAAGCATTTATTTTGTTGTCATTTATTTGTAATCTTTTCTTTTAACCTTTTTCTAGTAATTCAAATCTTTATTGACTGCAATTTTCTACGTACTTATTTATGGTAATGTATTTATATAGCTTCTACATTTTTTTTTGGTCAACAATATATAGGTTCTACGTAAGACTAACCTTTTCTCATTTTCTATGAAACCACTATAACACGCATTTCAATTAATTGAGTTACTAATTCAAGTATTATCACCAATTTTTATTTTCAAGAAAAATTACCTAAAAAGATCATATAGTAATAAAGATATTAACTATGTTGACCAACAAAAAAAAAAGATATTAACTAATCACATTGAGATTATTTACAACTTCTTCATTATAAATAGAGAAGTTTCATTCTTCAAACTCTCACAGTGAAATCTCTTTAAAACTTTTATCAGATATCTCAGTAGATTCATTGTTTTTCTTCATACATTTGGACTTTTCTTCACAATAACTTTGTCGTCTAAGTTGTGAGTTTATGATTTCGATTTCTTTGAATGGTTCTTTCAGTTTATTGAGAAAATAAAAGAAGGGTATCATTAAATAAACTCCTTTATAATTGTGTTTAAGGATTTTGTTTGGATTATCTTTTAAATTTGTCGTACAATATATCTGTATATATATATTTTGGGTTGAATCGTGTGGAAATCTCGAATTTCTCGTCTATTGTTTGGATCAAATTTTCAATGAAAAATCGATTTTACATTTGTATTGATCACCACTCCATGTTCCAGTGGTGATCATGAGACGAAACAAGTCAAATAAGCCAAATATATATATATATATATATATNATATATATATATATATATATATGCTTGTGGCATATTATTTTCTTAAAAAAAATTCGACAATTTTTTCAGAATGTGTATTCAGTCAAGTGGTATAGATATTATGCTTTGTTTATTTAGGGCTCGAGTTCAAATCCGTAATCTTTGCTAAAATTCAGAGCCGGCTCTGCATGTTTGTGTAGTGTTGCTGCAGTTTATATTAGACCGTATTTGGTTACTAAGGTTTAACAGATCCAATATGATTTTGAATTTGCAAAATGTATTTGTGGTTTGATTTCTAAGTTTTGTGCACTTTTAAATGTGTATACAGATGATGAATCCTTCAAATAAAAGTTCGACCACTCGAGATTTTGTGTCTGGTTTTGGAACTCATGCTAATGCCTCTAGCTCTCATCTTAGGCATATCGATCAAGATCTTGATGCAGCTCCTAAACCGAATAATAGAGCTTCTCGTAAACACGAAGGAACTTCGTCTTCTTTTAGGCAATTGCAAGAGAGCAGAGACTCTGTTCAACGCGATCCTACTCCGCGCCAGAAAGTACATGAGGTATTGCGTGTATACAGACAAGTTTACGATCAGTTAAAACATGATAAAGAAGCGAGACGAGGTAGCGATTTATACCAAGCTACAGATAGAATAGACCTCCAGACAAGAACCGAGTTGGAGAGAATGGGGAAAGTAGTGAACTCAGAGAACAGAATTGGTTCTGTCCCTGGAATAGAGGTTGGCGACGAGTTCAAGTACAGAACCGAACTTCAAGTTGTTGGGATACATTTCAAGCCCATGTGCGGGATTGATTACATGGAGATTGAAGGTGTTCTGTTTGCGACATGCGTAGCTGCTTCTGTAGGATATGATTACGAAGATAAGTTGAGTAGTGATGTTGTGGAATATACAGGGGAAGGAGGTAATGTGATTAGCAAGAGAAAGAAACCTGAAGATCAGAAAATGGTTAGAGGTAATTTAGCGTTAGCTAATAGTATGAGGCATCAAAAACCAGTGAGAATGATACGCGGTGACAAGAGTTTGGATGGTAAAGGAAAACTATATGTTTACTGTGGATTGTATTTGGTTGAGGATTATTCGACAAAGCAAATTGAAGGTAAGATTGTTTTTAAGTTTAGGCTTCGTCGAATGTCCGATCAAGGGGATTAGACTTGCGAGAAATTAGAAAATGAAGTTTGGAAATTAGAAGAACAATGAAAGTTTGTTTTTTTTTTTTTTAATGTAAGGTCTCTCTTTAATGAATAAATTGTATTTTTCATCATCAGAATTTTAAAATGGTGCTATAACATAAAATATCATGTGATTGGGGCTAGCTAAACATAATTACTTGGTATCAATCATGAACTTATTAGTTGTCTCGAACTTGTCTCATAAAACTGAGTACTTGGGTACTTGTTCAACTAAACTGGTAAATTGGCAAAATACCCATGATATATGACCTAATGGAAAACAAATCACTTATGTACCTTATGTGCTTAAGCTTATTTTTCAAAAATTATAGTTATAAGGACACAAGTATATATGACCATCATTTTAAGATCTGCCTCGACGGTTTCTGAAGTTTGAGTCATTGAATTTGTGAGGTAGTCTTTATTCATCATAGGAGGGATTAGTTATATATGTTTACATCAAAGTTCTTCCAAGTATTAAGATGATTTCTGTGTTCGAAGCAAGACTTTAGTTTGAAAAATATCTGTTTTGTTTACAACTTTACAAGCACTACTTTTTTTTTTTTTGTGTGTGTGACTTCACTTACAAACATAATTTTACCAAACAAAATAAAAAAATTACAAGCACTAATAATGTAATTGCATGCAACACTGAATCTTTGTACTTGAGTTTCATAAAAATTATTGTGAATACGTGTCAGGTATTCATCTTCATAAGGTTATATATATATAGAGAACTAAAGAGGATGACCACACAAACATGTATGGAATCCCAGACGACATTATGGTCCTCTTAGGAACCTTCATCTTTTGTAATCATAAGTTTCTTCTTAGGAAGTTATATCTTATGACCGATTTATTTGATTCTGAAAAAAGAAAAAAGAGTAAACAACTTGTCTAGAGTACGTTCTTTGTTTTTACATGTAGAAAAAAGGAAGTTCAAATATATGGTTTGCGTGTTAGACTATATATTATCGGGTGTTGAATAAAAAACTCAATAGTTAGATAGGTCCAATGACGTTGTTGAATTGAATGTTGAAAGTGATGTGGATTCACAAAGTGATGTAGATTCACCAGTGTTGAATTTACTAAACATGTTGAAAATTAAAGTGGAGGGACCACGACGTCATGTGTCATTATCTGATTCGGTTCTTTGTATTTGAATATCTCATCCAAATTATTTAAGAATAATTACCCCATTGTAATTATTTTTCTGAAAANTTGCAACCGAACAATTAAATTAAGAAGGAAATGAAGAGGTTGGCATCCACGACGGTGAAAAATGAATAAGTGTTGAATTAGTAGGTGGAAGAGACAACATCATGTTGAGTATTAAAAGTAAAAAAAGTAATTTGTCTCGAGTCTTTTGTTTCTACATGTAAAAAAAGAAAGAAAGTTGAAATATATGGTTTGCGTGTTAGATTATGTATAATGGGAGTGTTGAATAAAAACATTCAACAGCTGAATTGGTGCAATGAAGTTGTTGAATTGAATGTTGAAAGTGATGTTAGATTTATTAAACATCCTCATTTGGTTCTCTTGATTTAGTGATTTAGTGTGAGTGTGTATTAGTTTATTCATCTTCCTAAGGTTAATATGTGTCGAGAACTAAAGAGGATGATACTCAAACATGTATGGAGTCCCATAAGACATTAGAGACCTCGCAGCAAATTCCATATTTTGTAATCATAAGTTTATTTATAGGAAGTTAAATCTTATGACCGCTTTATTTGATTCTAAAAATTCTATAACAACAATTTAGGAGGTGTTTTTTTTTTTTTTTGCTCAACGACAATAGTATATATATACAACCAGAGATTACGCTGTTTTATCGAACGCAATTAAGTGATGTTGAGTTTGATAAAAGGTTTTTAATGGAATTAGTTGATTACAAAAAAAAAAAGAACTAAAAGTACTACATGTGAAATCAATTTTTTCTTCATACAAAGATGCTATAATATATATATATATATATATATATATA
>OVAF01000884.1:0-29262 GCA_900406245.1 Odontarrhena argentea
TTGGCAAAGCAGGCTTGGAGACTGCTGAAACAACCCAACAGTCTTTGTGCAAAACTTTTAAAAAGCAGGTATTTCCCTGATGAAACTTTTCTTGGTTCTTCATTGGGGAAAGGATCATCTTTTGCCTGGAAGAGTATTTTACACGGCAGAAACCTGTTAGAATTGGGGTTAGAAAAATGTGTTGGAAATGGTCAATCTATTCATGTTTGGTCTGACCCTTGGATACCTGATGTGATCCCGAGAATCCCTCTCATGAAAAACATCTTTATTGATTTAAACCTTCTGGTCAAAGATCTTTTAGATCCAGGAATTAGAGGTTGGAAGACTGATGCTTTAGAAGATCTTTTCTATCCAGTTGACAGAGCTCTGATTCAGACCATCAAACCTGTGACAAGTTTAGATGACTACTGGAAATGGTCACATAACAGCTCAGGGGCTTACACAGTGAAGTCTGGTTACTGGCTGGCCAATCAAGAGAAAAATGGGGAGCTCATACAAGAGATGACTGTCCTTCCTTCTGTGAACTGCCTGAAAGGGGAAATATGGAAGATCCAAGCTCCCACTAAGCTAAAGAATTTCCTGTGGAGAGTTCTGTGTGGTGCCATTCCGGTGATGGATAAATTGTGCTCACGAGGCATAAAACTAGACTCTAGATGTCAAGCCTGTGGGATGGAGGGAGAAAGCATTTGCCATGTTCTTTTTGATTGTCCAGTGGCTAGGATTATCTGGGCTTTATCGGGGTTCCCTATACCTAGTGAAGGGTTTTCTACAGGTGCAATTTTCTCAAACTTGCATTTCCTTCTTTTAGTAAGCAATAGAACTGATATTCATATACAACAGAGGAGAAGTTTTCCTTGGATACTCTGGATCATTTGGAAAAATAGGAATTTGCTTTGTATTGAAGGGAAAGTTTTTTGTCCTCTAGACACAGTCACAAAGATAAGGGAGGATTCTGAACAATGGTTTTTAGCCAAGCTATTGGAGCCTCAGATAGAACACCAAGAAGAAGCTCAGAGTGGAGTGATGTTCAATGGGGAACCGGGTATTATGGAGGGCTGGGTTAAATGCTCAATTGCTTCGTCCTGGTCAAAGAAAAAAAGAGTGGCAGGAGGAGCCTGGATTTTGTCTGATCATGAAGGCAAAACTTTGTTACATGGAAGAAGGTCCTTCTCACAAGTTGATAGTGAAATGGAGGCTTCTTTGTTAGGCCACTTGTGGGCTATCGAGAGTATGCAGAGTCATCATTTGGACCATGTGGTTTTTGCTTCTCAAGCTCATAATCTTTTGGGAGCTGTTTTGAGACCAATTGCTTGGCCTTCTTTCCAGTTTCAGGCTGCTGAAATCAAGCTTTCTTTGGTTGGTTTTGGTTTTTGGAAGCTTCATCTAGAATCTCAGACTTTGAACAGAGGTGCCTTTCTCATCGCTAGAAGTGTTTCTCGGGAAGATAGGTGGCAATCTTATGTTGCCTCAGGGTTACCTCGGTGGTTGGCTCGAACACTTGAGAATGAGAGGGTTTAAACCTATGTTTTTTTGCAGGGCGTTGTATATTCTTTTTGTTGGCTCCACCCTTAGTGTTTGTGAGGGTGTGGTAGCCTAGCCTAGTCTGATTTGCTGTTGTTTTGGCCAGGTTTTGTACTTGGTTTTGTAATTGATGTAAACACAAGCTTTCTTTTAAGGTGAATACAACCAGTTTAGATGGAAAAAAAAAAAAAAAAACAAAACCGAGGGTACGAAGGTCTTTTCGCATACCCTCCGTGGCATACGAAACAAGGGAATGTTTTTAATGGCGTTTTGGACGAAGGTAAAAAAAAAAGGTGGCATTCTTATAATAAACTCTTTAATAAAGTTGGAGAGAGCACATTAGGGGGAGAAGTAAAGATATTTCCCTCTTTTTGAATTTCAAAAAAGTTTCCGAGAATATCCCAACATTTCGATCCAACGGATCTCTCTCTCTCTCCTCTCTGACCCTCGTTTCACCGCCGATTTCCTCCTTCTCCGTCCCGAATCGCCGGCCTATCCAGTTCCGTCGTCTCAGTCGCTCACCACTTCGTCTATTATCGTGAGCCACTTCGTCTCTTTCTTCTTTTAAATCTTCGATTTCTCCTTTTAATCCCTACTTCAGATTTCCGATTTCGGATCTCTAGGTTTAACTTGATGTTTCCAGTCAGTTGATTTGCTGCTTTATGTTATATACGAAATCGGATTGAAACCTAGTTCAGAACTTATTTGGGGCTTTTGATCGAATTGTGATTAAATAGACTCTCGATTGTGCCGCAGATTGAAGATAGTCGCGTTGAAGTATGGGTGTTGAGGATTATCATGTAATCGAGCTCGTTGGTGAAGGCTCTTTTGGGAGGGTTTACAAAGGAAGACGGAAGTTTACAGGCCAGGTAGATTCGACTGTTTTGATACTTATGATTATAGGCTAGTTAAATCAGTAATTCAATCTTGATTTGATGATTATGTGTATCTGTCTTTTTGGTCAGACGGTGGCGATGAAGTTCATCATGAAACAAGGAAAGAGTGACAAGGATATCCATAGTCTAAGACAAGAAATTGAGGTGAGGAAATTCCACTCCTTCAACTTCTATGCTTCACATCTATCTCCTTCAATCATTGGACTTGACCACCCTTGTTTGTATGTTTTCAGATATTGCGGAAGCTTAAGCATGAGAATATAATTGAAATGCTCGACTCATTTGAAAACGCAAGAGAGTTCTGTGTCGTCACCGAGTTTGCTCAAGTACTTTTTCTTCCTATTGATTGTAGAATCTGATTTTTGAAGCTGGTAGTCAGGCCCATGCGCTTATAATGGCTAACACCTACTTTCACAGGGTGAATTGTTTGAGATTCTAGAAGATGACAAATGCCTTCCGGAAGAGCAAGTTCAAGCAATCGCTAAGCAGTTGGTAACACTTTTAACCAATAGGGCTCCTATTTCTACACTTCTTTTTCGTATATTGTATTCATATTTCTCAAAATCCAGGTAAAAGCACTACATTACTTGCATTCAAACCGAATAATTCACCGTGACATGAAGCCGCAGAACATTCTTATTGGTGCTGGGTCTGTTGTCAAGGTATTATAACCTTCTTTTTACTGCTTCTAGGAATCAGGCTTAAAATGTTGATTTCTATGCTTCCCACACACATCAGTTGTTGATTCTTTTTTTTTTCCTAAAGATGGGAAATATGATAGGTTTACATTATGGTTCTTCTACTTGCGTGGTTGCGTTCTCTTCTTAATAGTGTCAGGTTACGGACAGACTTCTTAAAATGATTTGTATGACCCTTAGAAATTTTGGTGTTTATCACATAGATATAGATTGCTGAAGACCATCCGGTTAGCCGGGAACCTTATATAGTTAGCTATTTTTTAAGTAGAAACAAAAATACTTCTCAAAGCAGCCTAATTAGACCTTCTTGAATACATCCTGATTATAAGCATTCATCGTAATATTTGCTTCTCTACCCTTTCAATTTTCAGCTTTGCGATTTTGGTTTTGCTCGAGCTATGTCCACCAACACCGTGGTTTTGCGATCCATTAAAGGTTCAACTCAGTCTATTTTCCTTTAAGCGTAAATGAATGAAACTCAACAAGTTCGGACTTATTGAATATTACGATGAATTCTTACTTCAGGTACTCCGCTGTACATGGCGCCAGAGCTTGTGAGAGAACAGCCATACAATCACACTGCTGACCTGTGGTCTCTTGGTGTTATATTGTAGGTGGAGAATCTTTTCTGAGTTTTCCTGCTTCCATTTATATTATTATGAAATTTTTTGCATATCACAATCTGGTGTTTTGTGATGGATTTCTCATAGTGTTTGCTTCATTTTTGTGTTATACACATTGCACACGTGAGATGGTTCTAAAAAATCTTTTGTGGTACACCAGGTATGAATTATATGTAGGTCAACCTCCGTTCTACACTAATTCCGTGTATGCTCTCATTCGTCACATTGTTAAGGTACATGAATCACTACATAATTTTGTTTACAGTCTATGCTAGAAGTTTGAGCTAACGTTTTAATGAATTTTGAAGGATCCTGTCAAATATCCTGATGAAATGAGTCCTTATTTTAAAAGCTTTTTGAAAGGATTACTCAATAAGGTGAAGCTTCTGTCTTGATCTAAGCTATGTTTTACCATTTTTTGTATGTTTGAGATTTATCTTGGACCGTTAACCTGTTTGTCTATTACAATGCAAAACAGGTGCCCCAAAGTCGATTAACCTGGCCAGCACTTCTCGAGCACCCCTTCGTAAAAGAATCACAAGAGGAAGTTGAAGCCAGGGTAAGAATCATTTAGTGATGACTTCTACTTTGCAGTTTGCATCTTATGCACAAAGCATTTTTTTCAAAACTTAGAAGTGTCGTTTTTCGTCTAACAAAAAAGGATTTTGAAATTGGAAAATATTGTTGGAATACTAGATCCCTAAGAACAGTTTGAATTTGTATTCAGGAAACGCATGCTGCCATAGTTAACCGCAAGGCATCTTGGACACTCAATGGAAATGGAGGGCACCAGAGAAATGGTAATGACTAACTTCAGTCTGTGATTAGACTCTCTCCCTTAGTTATTATTTTCCTTTATAAATTTTTAGTGTTGATATGACACAGAGAAGTGTGAGTCTGGGACCCCAGTTGAGGACGCCTCTGCTCCCGATAGTCTAACAGGCCTTCAGTCAGATATAAAGAGTGCTGTCAAACTAAATTCTCCATCTCCTGAGGATTTCCTCGGATTCCCAACCCAAGAGGAAATTATAAGTTCAGGTAGTGGGAGATGTTATTTGTGAATATCTTTTATTTCCCCTGAGAATCTAGATTTATCCAACAGATACATAGAAGGGAACAACAATGCATGTAAATATGTCTTAAAGATTTATTCTGATGACCACATTCACATCCATCTAATAGACATATATTTGGATATCTTTCTCTCCTTGTTTGTCCAATGCACTTTCTTATTCATCAAAGCATGTACTCGGTATGCTTAATTGATTGCTGGTCTACAACTCTTAGCGCTTCAATTTTTATTTGGTGTCATGCTATGCTTGATATTTGTTTAGATCTAAGGATTTTACTTCAGGTTTTTGAATATTTCATATATAAACCCAATTTTATATTTGTCTCTCTCTTTGCATGTCTTAAAGATTAGTGTCAGAAAATCCCTATAAATTTTGCTATCTGTGAAAAGAACCTTAGCTGCTTTGGGAATTTCGTAATTTGTCTCTTTCTTTCATATTGGACCCATATATCACCTTCATTCGTGTTTCTCCCTTTTCAGGCAACGCAACATTAGACAAACTGGAAAATACATCCCGTACAGTTAAAGGTGCAAAAGCCTTAGGTGAAGATGATAAAGCTTTGGATGTTGTTTTAATGTCACTGGAAAGATGTTCAAATTCCCAGCAAAAATCTGAAAGGTAAAATTCTGCGTATATGTTGATCTTTAAAACATAGTGCAACTCTCTGGTCTTGTGATCTTTTACTCTCTTCCATTAAATTGTTGCACTTAATGATACTTTTCAATACATATATATTCACATTTTCATGCGCAGGGACAAAGATGTTGCTTGCTCTGTTCAGTCCCTCAGGATCATTTCCAATTTAGTTGCAGCTCGTGCCATAGTTTCAGTTGCACTAATTGAGAAAATAACATGTGCTGTACTAGACTTTACTGACGCTCTTATTGGCATGAAATCATCCGAGTTCAACTACATAATACCAAAGGTGAATTTGCTTGACCAAATTTTTTGGCTAGATCTCATACTGTATTTGACAGTCAGCCTCTTTTTAAAATCAGCTATAAAAGAAAATGATTTGTAACGCTGAGTTATTGAATTATCAGAGTCTTTCAGTCACGAAAAACCTGGTAGGACATATTGAAGGCAACAACATACATAGCTCTTATATCAGGCACTGGACCAAAGTAGTGGAAATCTTTGTACAGGTGACCTTCCTATAGCTGCACAAGTCTGTGGTGAGATTTAACCATTTGTACTTATTTACTACTTTGTGTGTATATAGGTTGTCGGATGGGAAGAAGAGGGAACTGGCAGGATATTATATGAGGCCTGTTCTTGCATCACAACGATGTTGTCTCGAGTTGCAGAGGATCTTAAGTCTTCAACTCCTGATTCTGCCTCTAAACAGATTTTGGAGCATGCTAACATGTCCCGCTTAGTTGACCATTTGTGTCTTTGTTTGGCTTCTTCTGGGTCCAGTTTAGCTTCTGGCTCTTCACAAATGTTAGCAGCTGGCTGTGAAGCTTGTAGAGCAATATGGGTTCTCATAGATACTTCAGAAAAATTCTTCAAGAAGGATAATGGCTACATATTTCCTCTAGATGCTTTGCAGAGCCATCGTCTCCCTCAGCTTGATGAAAGAAATTGTGAGTGGGGTCCGTTATCTGAGAAACTTGTTGATACAGTGACTAGAACATATCTTCGATCGAAGCATGTGCAAGTTGCTGTCAGTCATTGCCTTCACCAACGAGTGGAGGCTCCATTGATTTCTGCAATTCAGGTAATAATGTGATGCTCCTTTCCTTGGTTGGCTATGTTAACTAGAAAATTGTAGGTTGTCTGGACTTGCTAAGTTATATGATCCACCGTCATAATAGCATTTTTACTCTTTCCCTTCTTAAAACTTGTCTGAAAACTGTTTATGTGATGCCTCAGCTCTTGTCAAGATGCTGCCTTCACAACGGAATTATGCCTAGCGTGCTTTGCGGTCTTCCCAGTTCACTGCCTCTTTCTACTGTAGTCAGTGGTGGAGAAGATGGTACTGTTATTTCAGAAATATTTTCTATACTATCCTATGCTACATCATCAAGCAAGGACCAGCAAGCAGGAGAAACAAATAACGTCAAAGGCAGACTAAACAATCTAGTCTCCCATTCATGCCTTTTGCTGGCAACAGTGGCTCAATGTTTGAAGTTATCTGGGAGAAATTCTGCTCTGTTAATGCTTACAAATTCTCCAAAGAAGCATCTACATCGTCTTTCTGCCATAGCCAACCACATTGCTTCAGATGATAAAATCGAAGGCTCCCTTCAGAATCACTCCGCATCAGCTATGCTTTCTCTTGCATCTATTCTCTCTCTTGAAAAAGGATCTTCGGCTGAATCTTCTGTCTCTGAGATTGCTGTGCCTCTGATTCCTCGAGCCACTAAGCTCTGTTATCATCTTAGGCCAATGCCAAGTAATGATGGTGAAGTCATATCTCGTCCTACCAAAAGTAATCTTACCAAATGGCACGGACTTCTGGATGGATGTATTGGTTTATTAGAATCCAGATTGAAGTGGGGAGGTCCTTTAACTGTGCAGCAGCTCATTGCTAGTGGTACGCCATTGCTTCTTATTAATCTGCTAGCTGGGAAACTTTCAAATGCTTCTCCAGATGACATCAAGAATACACCTAACCGGATTGGCTTATCCCCTATTGGCGTTATATGGACTGTTTCATCCTTATGCCACTGTCTTTCAGGCGGGACTTTAACATTCCGTCAAGTTCTAGTGAAGATTGAAAGCATGAAACTGATTTCCTTTTTATTATCCGATGCTCATATCAAGCTTGTAAAGAACTGGGGAGGTTCTGGGGGAGGAAAAGATGGAGTCAGAGAGACAATTAATGTTATAATTGATCTCCTAGCATTTCCTTTTGTTGCTTTACAAAGTCAACCAGGACCGTTATCTGCCACTGCTTCTGTAAATAGTGGATTTATTCTCAACATGGGATCTCCTGGTGTGAGAGTGTGTATGGAAGATAGAGACTTGCTAAAAGCTATAGAAGAGGATATGGAAAAATACATAAAGGTTCTCCTAGAGGTTAGTTCTTCGATTCTGCTTCCTTGATATTTTAAATATTGGTGTTTAACTGGAATCTGTGGCTTCCTTTCTATTATTTCATGAACTGAAATCTCGTTAGAGACATGTTAAAAGGAGATTTTGAAACAAGTGATTGATATTTTTTTAGGAAAGACATCATTCACTAAATGTCTATATAATTTGTCTGTCTCGCTGAATATTTGATAAAAAAAAATACAGGTGGGAGTGCCGAGTTTAATCCTTCGTTGCTTGGAACACTTGGATTCAAAAGATTTAGTACGACCGGTTGCTTTTCTTGCGAAAATGGTAGGGCGTACACGTCTTGCAGTCGAGCTCGTTACCAAAGGTCTGTTGGATCCTAACAGAATGAAAAAATTACTTAACCAGTCAAGTCAAAGAGAAGTAATACTTGATGTTTTGATGATCATATCTGATCTATCGAGGATGGATAAAGTAAGCTTTCTCTATTTCTGAAACCAAATAAACACATGATGCATTCTATTTGCTTAGACAAATAGGATACTGCAGTAAATGAGGTTATATTATATAATGTTTTTCTTTTATCAACCGTGCAGGCTTTTTACAAATACATCGGCGAGGCTTCTGTTTTGCAGCCTCTAAAGGAATTTCTTACTCATTCCGATCCAAATATACGCGCAAAAGCTTGTAGTGCTCTTGGCAACATGTGCAGACACAATGATTATTTCTACACGTCTCTTGTAAGTAGAACCTGAAATGTTTTCAGAACAGAGTGTTCCTTCTTACATAGTCCGAGTATTTATTATCTGTAGGCGGAACATCAAATCATCAGTCTCCTCATTGATAGATGCGCTGACCCTGACAGAAGAACACAGAAATTCGCCTGCTTTGCTGTATGATCCTCAAAAACCAACAAACCTATTTTTTTTTGTTCGTTTTTTTACTACTTTCGATCAACTTATGAAAGAGGTCATTTCCATTTTAATTTTGTTTTGCAGATTGGCAATGCTGCTTATCATAATGACAAGCTGTACGAAGAACTAAGACGATCTATTTCGCAGCTAGCAAACGTTTTGACCACGGCCGAGGAAGACAAGACGAAAGCAAACGCTGCTGGTGCATTGAGCAACCTTGTTCGAAACTCTAACAAGCTTTGTGAAGATATAGTCTCCAAAGGAGCTTTGCAGGTTATTAACATTTACATAAACTTAAATTACGACTCCATTCAAGTGATATTTCATAAGAGGTCTCATGTCTTAAGCCAACAATAGAGACATTACCAAGGGATTATGATGTGAGGTTTAGGGGTTTCACATCTCTATGGATACAAAGAACTTGAACTCTTGGTGTCTGATTTCGGGTAATTTTGTGGTGCAGATGTTACTTAGGCTGGTGGCGGATTGCTCGACCCTTGCTCTGAACCCAAGCAAGAAAGAAACAGCAAGTGAGTCACCGCTCAAGATTGCACTCTTCTCATTAGCTAAAATGTGTTCAAACCACCAGATTTGCAGACAATTCGTAAAGTCATCGGAGTTGTTCCCGGTCATCGCAAGGCTTAAACAATCCCCAGAGGCTAACATTGCTCACTATGCTTCAATTATTGTCGCCAAAGTTGGTGATTCTTGAGAAAAGATGCTGCGTCCCTGTATATTTTAATCTGTTTAAACGCCGTTTGATTCTTGTTATATTATTGCGTTTGTAATCGTTAGGAAATGTGCAAAGAATCTAAACCGGGATCAATTTTTTGGGGGGTGGTAGACTTACTGCATCTCAAGTAAGTTGCTCAACGTTATTTTCATATATGAGAACGGTCAAAACCAACTCCAAGCATCGTCCTTATTTCAGAGATTTACGCTGTCGGCTTAAAACTAGATGACACTTTTGGATGAGATTTGATTTTCCATCCGAAAAAAGTATGATAGGATAGAAACACCATGTCCATCCTCAACGTGGAGGGAGTTTTGGTGTATGAAGATGACACTTTTGGAGGATGCAGAGAAACGCAAATGGTATAAACTCACCTTTGAACCTCCTTACTGGGATCGGGATTTTAAACCACTAGGTGGTACAGATGATGGTGAGTTGATGTATGGTCGAACGGCATACCATGAGTACTCTTCTTTTACTATCAGATATGTTGATCCAACGAGAAAGACGTCTAGAAAAGTCGAATGCGGCAAAACTTGCGGATGATTTTCAACAGCGTAGTGGAATAGGAAAGGGAAGTCTGTTTCGGCATCAGTATTTCCATTATCACATTGAAGCTCTCTAGTGTTCGCGACTGTTTTCTCTCTTAAATTTGATTGTATGCAACCTTACGATTTTTTAAATTTAATAATGCTTTGCATTTTCTATTGTCCTGTATTGTCCGGAACCAAGAGAGGGTTTATATTTAAGAAGACAAGGAAACAAAATAAAGCAAACCATTAGAGAAACACAGAAGCAAGACACTTATGCTTTTTAATCTACCTCAGCATAAGCTGTTTCCAGCTGAGCTTGCTCGGCTTCCCGGACTTCCTTCTCAGTCTTCTTTCCTTTCTTCGACTTGTAATAGATGCTCATGAATGTGCCTATAGCTCTGTACTTCTTACGACAATGCTCGTACAAGTCAGCGTCGAACATTCTCCAAAAGCTCTTCTCGTCGAGCTCAGACACTGCATACTGAGGCTGGAAGCCATGGTTTTCTATCAGCCACTGCTCCATCTTACGCACAGCTTCAACTCCATCGAACACTTCGCCTCTCAGGACAGGACCTGGAGCATAGTAGACACCCACATCAGTGTACATCTGTGCATCTTCTGTGTCTCCCTGCCTCATATTATACTCAAAGCCTGGTTCGGGGCTAATCATGCTTTTAATCGGCTGTCTGAACATCTTGTGAGGGCAAAGCCAAATTGGATAAACCTAAACGAAAATGAGACATTAGTAATGAGTTTAAATATGCACAAGAGCCAGACCAAAGAGAGGGTATGGGACAAAGCTTACCTCCATTTCACGGTCGACCCATTCGAGAGTATCACCGACTTTATAGAGAGGAACAAGCATGTCTTGAATGACGTGCATTTCATGGTAATAGTTTCTGATGGCCTCACCTTGAGTGGCCTTAAGAAGGGACACCTTTGGAGGCATCAACCATCCGAAGAGGAACCTAAACCAGAACTGGTCACCAAATGGAAGGATAAGCTTACCTTCCCAGTACAAAGAACTAGTGTGCCTATGGTAGTATTCTCGGGTTGGGATGTATTCGACAAACTCTCCTTTCTTCAATGCAGTTTGTGCATATTGGTAGAACCAGGGCTTGAACCACCATCCAACGTTATTGATCTTGTTTCCTTTCTTCTTGGCCTCTTCTTTGGAAGCATATTTACCCGTCATCATTACGCCTTCAGTTGGACTGTAAACCATGCCTTCAATGAAATCCGGGATTTTAGCTGGATCCCCATCTCTGGGTGCAAAAGAATCCATATAACCCTGAGCTATGGTTTGCAAATCACCCTTGACCGGAATGTAAGTAAGTTTCATATATTCCTTGATATGTACAAGCCTGATCTCAGCAGCAACAAGAAGCCCGAGTGTCCCTTGTGACCACGGAATGGCATAGAAAAGGTCAGAGTATTCATTGTCCTTAGTGGCTCGGACTAGTTCCCCGCCAGCTAAAACAATCTCGTAAGCCTCAACAGTGTCTGTAAACAAACCATGGACGTGAGAGCTTCCTTCAATACCATAGCCATTGATGAGTCCGCCAACAGTAAGATCATCGAGCTCAGCAACAACAGCAAGGGATAGGTTCATAGGAACAGTGACACGGCTGATCTGTCCCATGTTCACAAGAGGCTCCACCCTAGCAATCATTTTATCTTTGTCAATGCTTAAAATGTTACGGAAAGCAGACAAGTCGACCTCAAAATGCCGGGCTCTCTTGTAGTCCACGTTCCTCATTCCTACAGCAATCCAAGGTTTACGTGCGGTGCAAACGAGCCCGTCCTTTGATGCATCCCTCCCCTTTAGCCTTTTGATGACTTCCTCAACATTCTTTTTATGTTCCTTTTGACGTTTTTCGAATGACTTCATTTCAGACCAAACATCCCCAAGATAGGTCAGGAAGTACAATGTGGCAGAGATAGGAAGAACAATAAAGATGACGACGATCCATCGGAACTGAATAAAGTAATCAACCCAAATCTTCTTTCTCTTGGGACGTACTAGAGGTGCCTCAAGATCAGACATTTTTAGGAAGTCTGAGAGATGCCTATCTCACTGCATCAACCGACCAAACCCAACTTGAATGTTCAGAAACTAAATGGTTAAAGAGCATAAGTCAATCAATTTCCTCAGGCTTATATTACCAGCCAAATCCAAAGACTGAATAACAACAACCACCTTCACAAAATATCTATAAACGACAAAACAATATTCTCCCAAGTATATAGTACAGTATATCACCATAAAACTTAATTTATTAATTTGTGACCAAAGGTTAACACCAAGAAATTTTTCAAATTTTTATGACCATTTTTTACTGTCGAAGACCAGCTATTAAAAAAAAATAGAATTAAGGAAAGTTGTCTAAAAAGAATTAAGGGAAGTTATCAATAAGGATCTGAATCGTTGCAAATCCTTAGCAGTTACCATATATACGAAGGAAACGGATCCCTACAAATATCGTAACGTTTCAGTGTATCTATATAGAAGTCACATTACTTCAAAATCGCCAAAACTGAACTTTAGAAACTCTCGAGATGGCTGAAAACATCAAAACCGGCTGGCGACTTCTTTCAAACCTAAGTGTTGATGAGGCACAGGTTATTAAGGATTTATCAGAGTGGATATCAGAAGTTGGCGGTGGAAAATTTGTGGTGGCCAATGGTGGTGCGGCTCTGATCGGTAATCCAGACAAGTCTCAAATTACCGAGGTTAATGATCCTGTCGAATCAATAACCAGAGCAGTTTATGGAGATTTGTCTGAGGAGAATAATGATCCTAATTTCTTCCAAAAGAGAGCAATTTTATGTCATACAATTAAAGATGTCAGCAAGATCAATGATCACATGCTTTCAAAGATGAAAGGTTAGTAGTACACCTTCCTCAACTTTCATAATTTTATCTTTTTTTACTTTCATCGCAATATGGCTTATACAAGTTTTATTTTGGCAACAGGTGAGGAACAGATCTACCTAAGTTCTGATAGTATAGACCCTTCTGATTCAACTGCAACAACTGAGTTACTCAACCGTATCCACATACCAGGATTTCCAAACCATAGTCTACGACTGAAGATTGGTACTCCTGTCATGTTGCTCAAAGACCTATTACCCAGTGAAGGTCAATGCCATGGAACAAGACTACAGATTACACGATTGGGTAAACTTGTTTTAGAGGCTAGAGTTATTACGGGAAACAGAATTGGCGAGTTAGTTTTAATTCCTAGAATACCAATGACTCCTTCCGACACCACACTGACTCTCAAAATGCGTCGCAAACAGTTTCCCTTATCTGTTGCTTTTGCTATGACCATAAATGAAAGCCAAGGACAAACACTGTCAACTGTTGGCCTGTTTTTACCAAGACAAGTGTTTTCTCAAGGACAGCTCTACGAGGCACTATCTAGGGTCAAGCCAAAATCGAACAAAGAAGGAAATCCTCAGAAGAAAAAACTGCATGTTGTTTTCAAAGAGGTTTTGGAAAACCTCTAGAACAATGGACTCTTAAGCTATGCTTTGTTATGGTAATAACTACTTTACCATTGCCTGGTCTTCTACATGCATCATTTTAAATTTCTAGAGCCTTTTCTAATGGTGGTCTCAAATTTCTGAATACAGGTTAGGATCATAAACCTTGCTAAGACAACAGATGATGTGATTCCAAGCTATTTCACCCACCTATCACTTGCATTACTCTTTTTTATGCTATGTTTTTGTGACCTTTGGTTTTTCTATTTCTGTTATTATGTCAGCCATTTACATTTCAGTATGTTACTTTTATGGTTTTATGTTTGATTAAAGATATGCTGCATAATATTTTCTATGATTTAAATGCTGAAAAAATAATTTGAGACAGAGCAAATTCACTCTCCGCAACATTTTATAGTAAAATTTGATGCAGTGCCCTATCAAACAGCGATTCTCTAGACACTACTGAACAGTGTTAGAAATATTTAACTGAACAAACTAACGGGATAAAACCATGGAACTTTGTATTATAACTGCTAAAGCAAACTGATGTACATGGAGAGAGACCAAGGAAGCAAAAAAGATCTTGCATGAGTCCTCTACATCTAAACATTTGTTCGTCTCACAGAACCGCCAAATGCAGCACTTCTGGTTTCTACGGAAAAAGTGGCTAGACTCCAAAGTATGGTAATATTTCAAAAACCAATTCAGAATCCATCAAGACTAAGAAATCAATCAGGGACAAGATCTTTGAAAGCAAGCTTATCAGAGACAGGGACAGGACTAGATTAAGAAAGAGAGAAAGTACCTGAGGAGAGAGATGTGAGAGACTATCTGCACTGTGTTCGATGATTGGCTTGTCCTTATTTATACGCGATTCCTGTATGATACAATTATTGAGCTATTGCTTCTTAAGTCTTCTCTCATTTTTATAACCCAAAAGATACTAAAGTTTAAAAAAAGCTCACATGAATGATGCATGGCACGTTATACTATATATTATATTACCGTCACAATATATATTTTTTCCTTTTTGGGAGTATAAAAACAAGTTCAAATACAAACAAGAAAATCTTAAATGTATCTGAACTTAAACAACAAAGCAAATCTATTATCAAAATACAGCAAAAACAATTTCTTCCTTTCAATAAACTTTTCCTTTCCCATTTCGATGTTAATACAAAGACATACCTCCAAGTATTCTTCTCTCACCTTTTCTGCAAATTTTGGACCTTATAAAAAATAAAATAAAAAATAAAAATCCAGACAAACTGTCTAAAAGATAACTTTGTCAAAACAAGAAATATTACGAATACCCTGATGTTTCTATTAATTTGTGAGCAAGGATTAACATGAACTCTCAACTATTGTCCAGGATCAGCTACTAAAATACAATTTAAAATGTTGCTTATCAGCTTGACCTTTAAATATTGTTCATTACCTCTCAACTAACATTACCCCCCTTTTCAAAAAACTAACATTACCCCCAAATTAAATATTTATAATACGAAAAACAAGGATTGTAAAGAGAAATAAGACGGGGCAATTTACCTGTTTCGAGGTTGGTCCAGCTAATGCAAAATCCTCAAAAACTATATATATACAAAAAATAATATGTTATTTCGGAATACAAGCGAATAAATTGGGAGAGAAAAAACAAGAGAAAAAAAATTAAAATAACAGAGAGATCAGGTAACCTACAAGTCAACGAACCAATAAGATGAACTGTCCTTCATGTGCCTCACGTGATCTCCACTGCTCACATGCTTTCTTCCTTCTCCATTTTCTGTATATTATATTCTTCTTAGCAATCATACAAATATATCATTTATATGCCGTGTTAAGTTACTGTTGATGTCTCACCATTCAGTTAATAAATTATTTCTGCGTCTTCTTATTATTTCCTTGTTTCCCCATCAAAGCTGTGCCTAGAAAAGACCACAAGCATAGTCTCAACATGAATTGCAACAGACCTATCAATGGATCGATGAACAAAAGAAGCAAACATTTAAAAGTTAGCTTCAACTCATGTATAACAATCTCGGCCACTTATATGTTTACTTTATTTGAGAGTTATAACACGCCGCTTCAATAAAAAGAACATGAGAATTGTCAAGCAATCGTACCATAAACCAACGGTAAAAATGATATCCAGAACCAAGATCTGCTCCTACTACCAATCATGTGAAACCGTCAATGATGATTGTATTTGATATTTCTGAATAGTGAGTGACTGAGATGTGTACCTTGTGTAGACTCCTCATGGTGGTATCTCCGTAGATTTGTTGTACTTCAGAAAACACCATTACTTTCACATTTTAACTTTCCAAGAAGACAAATTTTTAACTGATATTCATAGATGTCTTTGTGCATGAACTGCGGGAAACAGAGTCTTTCCTTTGGAAGAACTTTATTCGAAAATCATATATACAGAGTTTTTTTATTCTACACATGTATAACAACCTCAACCACTTGTGTAAAGAGTAAAACTATGGTAAGAGACTGGACATAAAAGATCTAAATTTATCATCCCTAGTATGTGTCCCTCTGCTAATGGCTATGCGTACAGCAGAAATATAATTTATGCAAAAGTGAAACCCCATCATAAGCCATATCTAAGGTTGAGCAGAGATAACAACCGACCTGCCATTAAGTAAAGTGGCTTTTGTCAGTCAATTGCCGATTGACTAGATATTATCAATATATAAACAAACACTACACATGACATGACAATATCCAGAACTATGTCGCCTGAGGTAGAAGAATCCACAGTATCATTTTCAACTAACAGATAATTTTATCCAATTTAAAGCTCGATATCCACTTTCAGTAAATTACAAGTAGCCAAAAGAGCAACTATACAGTGTGATGTAACATAAATTTAGCAAAAGCACTTTAGAAAGTACATTATTTTAGGAAAGATTGGTTTCTTATCACGGTCTGACTTAAGGAAATCAAACAACAAAAAGAGCATGTGGTTGTCAGAACCAAGTACTCATGTATAGGTTAAGAGACTTACTTGCAACAAAACTCTCAAGTGAGCTGTTTGACACTATTACGGGTTGAAAAAACTTGAGCCTTCCATGTTGATAGCAACAAGCACCAATATACCCGTGATTACACCAAACCACAGTAAAGCAAGTCCTGATGTTGGGAGGCTTTTCAGTTTCAGGTCAAGAAAGCATATAAATGAAATCATCTTAAGACACTGGTCTCGGTATACCTCTATCATCGATAGAACCTTTACCCGAATTTTCCGAATCTACTACTTCTGTCTTGCTTTCAGACCCATTACTAAGATCTGCAGGTTGAGATCTTGTGTCCAACCCAGCTTTAAAAAGTACTGAATCCTCACGTGAGTCATCACCAGAAAGATAATCGTCTCCAGCTTCAGATGACACTATGCCTTGAAACTCCTCACTCACAATCAATGTAGACAACACGTTCATAAGTGACTCTTGACCAATATCATCTGAAGAAACCTTCTCAGTCCTCACAAACGAGCCAAGTTCTTCTGAATCAGACATCTCATCATCAGAAGGATCTGGATCAATGGCTTTGGCATTGGTCCTGTCATCTTCTTCCTCCACATATTCTTTGTATGTTAGCCGTAGCAGAATCTCGCCCGCAGATCCCTTTCCAAACAAACTCCAACCACCACGCAAAACCACAATTCGGTCTGTAGGAACCGTATCTTGTAGAAATCTGAGATAAACCTGAATATATAACTAAGTAATAAGACTACGCAGACAGAGATTTAGACATTTTCTCAAGAAATCATTACAGAGATTCTCAGAATACTATGTACTCCGATCAATTCCTATGAGGGAAAATAATTATGGTCAGTTAAACCACAGCGTTGCTAAACACTTATCAGCATTGAACTAGTCAGGTTCATGTGCAAATTGTACATTTTTGGTACATGTCCAATTGGTTGCAAGCAAACTGAATATTGGTGTTCTATCACGACTAACAAAGCGAATAGCTAGCTTAAATTTTTACTGGCCAAAAAATCAATAACAATCGATAATTAATCCGTTCCAAAGAGCTTGTAACCCAAGCAATGATACACAAAAGTACAAAACTATGACAAAGTCTGACATGCTCAGTAAAAAAATGATATTGGTAGTCTAGGGAAATGATGTTCATTTTCTGATTTGGATTTGGTCCTCGCCACACCTGGTTTATACATTGTAGGTAAATCACAATCCTCTATCAAATCAGCATTGATGATTATATTCCTAATCTCAGTCCTTCTCAGACTAAGCCCTATAGTTTCACAATATTGTGAACCGAATAGCGGAATGAAACTTGGTCATACTTATGAAGCTATTTCTTAGTGTGCACTAGGGTGTGTAGACATTTGAGTGAAGGTAACTACTACTAGCTCCTGAACAAAAGTTAGCAAACATGAGAAAGTTTGACTTAAATTACGAAAGTCATCTTCTTACATTATTATTCTAGAGATTACAAACACAAAAACGCTATGGAAATATGATTTACCTCTCCAGTACCAATAACCATATCTGCGAAGCCGAGACGATCCTTGACCTCAATTTGTAATACTTGCTCTCTAGGATTTGAAACAAGGAATTGAAAGTCCTGCAAAGATTGAGAATACATATACCGTTTTAATATCTTAACTAATTATAATTACCACCATATAATGGCTGAAGTCACTGAACCATCCTACGCAGTTCACCTGATTCCAAACGGGTTGACCGGGAGGCCCAATGACAGTAGTTTTACTGTTCCTTTTACTACGGATAACCTGATCCCCCAATTTTAGAATTGCGTATGGATCCGTTTTACCTATAACCAATAATATAAGAAAATGAGAATCTCACCAGTAGACCTATCCATATGCTCGTTTTGCTTACACCTATGACAAAGAAACTTGCACAAAGATACTAACACTTTAACAACACAGATTGCCTGGCTATTCCTTTTCTCCAGGGACGGAGGAAACACTAACATGAAGAATGGAAGGTATAGCTTACCAAAGAACATGTATCGAAGTTTCTGAGCGTCTACAAGAGTAACAGATAGTTCTCCCACAAAATTATTTCCTTCCTGCATTTCTCCTGCTTTTAAGTCTTCGGAAACAGGCCCGACAGCTTTACCTTTCTGGAAATCCAAGACAATCTTCTTTGGTCGGACAAATAGCCGCGGTAAATCCTCTGTGAGTAGTTTGGTCAAGAACCTGTAAGAGACGATGCTAGTTAAAACAGTGGAAGGGGAGAAGGAAACTAATATTTCAAAATAGCGGGGATTACACAATTGACAGAGATGACTAAACAAAATGAAATACTGGTATAATCAGAGTAATGCACCACGGTATTTTAAATTCTATGCTCGTCAAATTCCAAATCTCCTGAAATAAGATAAACTACATGAATCTCCTTCCTATTGTATACATCATCTAAACATGCAAAGTGGTGTTTCTACTACCATCCAGTAAACATGTCAAGTACAAAACATTGACAGAAAAAATTATTTCAACACAAGTAAAATATGTTAAGTAACAGCCAAAATAGAACTTACATTGATAGAACTGGAATCCCTGATGTCATCATCGAAACCATTCATAAGACAAGAAAAAAGATGTATGAGACACGGCGAAAGTGAAGGCTAAAAGTCTCGTTTCCAGCCATTGTCAATAATGTAACCTTTCTAACAGTTTAAGATTCACTATAAAAGACTAGTGTGTTAATTATGGAAATGCAGCATAGGAAGGACGCAACACAAACAGCATTACGGAAATGCAGCAGAAGACCAAGAATAACACATACCCATTAGATTAAACAATCTGAATGCTGCAAGTTGAAATGTGACTTTCGGAAGTGATACAAATGAACATGATACAGCTCCCACCCAAGGCTGTATCGGTATCAATCTCAGTTTGACCCAAAGCTCACCATCAATATCAAAGTCCCGGACACCAACTGGCACGACTATTGGGACCATACCGAATTTCAAAGAGAGCATTAACAACATGCGGGCACCACCAGTATACCGAAGGCCAATTTGGTACCTATAAAAGAATGGAACAGGATAAGGAAACCTAGAACCGAGCCATCGATTGACAGTCTGAACCTGATGCCCAAAGGAACCACGGGAGAGAAACCTCAAAGATGAAGTAGAGAATATTTTATTATATCCACATGATCCATTCCATGCTCCAAAAAGGTCACTCTTTTCAAGTTAGGATTATTCATGAACGCTTACCTAAAAGAAAATATAAATACCATTCAACTATACACTTACTGTAAGTCATTGGCACGACGAGATGTCTTCCTCTCAACATTTCTGACAGACAAAGGCTCATCCCCTAAAGAGAACTGCTTAATTTCAACTCTCTGCACATAATCCGGTTTCTTCAACTCATCAACCACAGGCTGCAACAACCCAACGAGCCAATTCTCAATCCCGCCTCTGTAAACTTTCCAAAGCTTCCCTAACACCATATTCACCCACTCCACCGACTCTTTCCTCTGCAAATCCTTCTCAAGAAACAAAGAGAAGCTAGTGGGAACCTGTGGCCATGGCCCTACTCCTCTTTGACTCCCATCTCCACTCTGCCTCTTTGTCCACACCTTATCAAAAGCAACACCAACGAAAAAGAAGAAGACGAATAAACCAATCACACCACGATTAAGCGGTGGAGACGGAACTGGATGGATTACACCTAACTGAGTCCTAAGCTTATCAACTATCGGATCTTCCCTAAATTCAACGAAACTGTTTTGCCTATCCTGAATCGCAGACTCTTCGAATTCATTCGAAAACCTAGCGACAACAAAACTATTTGGAGCTCTAGCACTATAATTCGGCAATCCTAGATTCTTCGAAATAAACCGAAACTTGGCATAGTTCACCGAGATTCTGAGTTTCCGGCGTACTAACCGATTCCTAGCGAGCTCATAACCGTGCTCACTGGAGCTTGGACATAGAAGACGAAAACGAGACACATAATCTCGAAATTGGAAATCAAAATTCGAAGAAGAAGAAGAAGACTGAAGAATCATCTATGGATTGTATTCACCGAAACCTCCGACGACGGAGAAGCTAAATAACGCATCTCCTCCACTAGCACTACTTCACCAAATTTCTCGTAGCTGTAAATCAAAATCTTCAAAGAGAAATCAAAATCTCAGGAAGGTTCAAGAATCTGAGAGGATGTACCGAGAAAGAGAGACGTAATGTTCGTGCACCCCAAACAAATTTCTGTTGCTAAAAAAAGTTGAAAAGTGGGGGACCTTCGGAGAAAGAAAAGTTCATTATGTTTTTTGTTCTTCTGATATGTGGTACACGTGGAAAAAACTTAACCGAAACTATTTCAAAGTTTTTAAATTCCAATAGACTGCTGAATCTAATTCGGTCCGGTTTGGCGTGGAAAAATTGTTGAACCGAATCGAATAGTATTTTTCCTGACACGTTTAAAAAAAAAAAAAACGGAAATGTTAGTTCGGTTCAGTCTCTGATTTTTTTGTTGTTGAGATTCAACGGCTTACCCTCAGATTTCGTTGTTAGGGCTCCTAAGCACCGCCGTAATCAGTATTTTATAGTGAAACTGAGGAGTTAATCAATTGATATATAGAGTTGAAAACACATAAAACTTGCCTCTTTTTTTTTTCTTTCTTACATATTTACTTGAATGAGAAGTAAATACCCTAGATCTATTCATTTCATTTTGTGCTTTGGCTATATCTGGCGTTCTAGTTTGTAGGAGAAGTATATTAGCCTAGACCTGCTTTAATTTCAGTTATTTGCTAGATGAGATCTATTCAATTTTACTATTTTTGCTTCGTCTTGTGATTTAGATGCAGATACATAATCGTGAAAACAATTAGGGTTCAGACCAACACTCTCAAGGTGAAGAACTCAGACTGTCAGACACCATCTACAATAACTAAAATGTAGTTGGCTTGGAAAACGTAAATTTATTATACAGAAGAAAAATATCTTTGGTCATCAAATGAAAAACAAAAAAAAAAATGAGACTGACAATAAACAGGTTAGTTGATGAAGTATTTTGTAAATACAACCAGATTTTATACAAGACTCTGGACAACGTTGGGATTCAAATGAGATTGGAAGCTTTAACTGCCCAATCTACGACTTTGGAATCCTTTCATTTCCCTTCATAAACCTTCTCTGAAACTATCCATAACCCTCCAATTATATCCTCCTTTCGTCTTCAACCTCTCCGCTAACTTCTCTGATATCTCAAAGCCTTTGAGATGCAAGACTACAGGCTTCTTGTTATCTTCTGAATATCTACGACTACGAGAAACACTCTTGTTTACAATTTTGACATTTGGTGTTTTGTGTTCTTGATTCTCACATTTAGACTTGAGTGCTTCCACAGCGATATCTGGTGGGATCTTATGGTTTCTTGCGAGCTGTTTGCAAGTCTCCTTTGTTAGTTTCTTGTAGTTGAGACATCGACATATCTTTGTTCGATCTTGAGGTGTTAGATTCGGATGAGACTGTACAAACAACAACAAAAAACCAAAAATTATACAGGACTCACATTTGTGATATAGATTGTCCAAACTCACATTTGTAATTTTTGTTTTACATATTTATAATTTGATAGCAAACATATTATGTGTCTAGAGATATGTAAAAGCTTGGATAATACTTTCCTCCAAAATATCCCCTTTGGGGTTTTAGTATATATTGGTATAAACTAGAAAACCAAAACAAAACAACAAACAAAAATTCTTCAGTTAACTCAAATTTTTGTGTTCTCCTACTTTATCATATTTCATTAATCAACTGTCTATTAGTTTATGTATATATGATTAGTCATCATCATAATAATATTATCCAAAAAAATTACTGAAGAATATTGAAAGTTAACTCTCTTCCGTGCTCAACACGGATTATCATCTAGTTTAATAGATGGAGTGTCCAAAGTCCATACTCATATTTATTTGACAAAGTAATAACTTGATGTAAGAATATTATGAAGAGATTAAAAAAAAAAAAAACTTTGCCAAAAAAATCACATTTGAGTTTTTAGTATATTTGATATAAATGGTATGAACTAGAAAACCAAAACAAAAACAAAAAGTAAAGACAAGAGTGGGCTTGTGGGTAATCTGACATAAACCCCACGGCAGTAACCAGACAGAGTGAAGAATCTAAAGATGCCTCCAAATCCTTATATGTTTTATATACACATCATCTCAAACTACAAGTTCTTCATGATGAATAAAAGAATAGTTTCGACTCATTTATAAAATGCCAAAAATTTTAAAAGAAATTTGTACAGATATGTTTCTGGCACTTGTCATCCTCTGTATGTCCAATACATATACAACACTTAATAGTTATTATATTCTTTTGTCTCACTTTGTAGAAAAAAAAAAAAAAAAAACTTGTTTTGGCCTCATCAATTAATTGGTGAAGTAATTCAATAAAAAAACATGAAAAATCAAGAAAAAAAAGCTGACCTGTAGATAGATGTCAATGGCTCTGTAAACACCATCAAAGCAATCTCTAGCTGAATCTGGCAAACTCTCTGCAACACCAAGAAACTTGGAGATTTTCAAATTTTGATCTGGAGATATCTCTCTCAAGTAGTTATCAATTAATTTCCCAATTTCTCTCATATTTGATGAGTCTTCTGCTTTTGTGTTCTTCACAAACACTTTTAGTAATCTTATCACAAGATCCACATTGTAGAATCCACTCTCTTTGCTTCCTCCTCCTGAAGGTATCAGAAGATCATCAAGTGTTGCTTGATCTAGTCTTTCTCCAATTAGGGTTTCCAAACCGGTTCTTGACTCTTTACTGAGGCTAAATCTGGATAAAACCCGAAGAACCCAAAACAGTTTCCTGCAAGAAAACGCGGTTTCCCCCGCGACGATCACTCCTTTAACCGCTGAATCAGCCAACTCGAAATACTCGAGCTTGTTCTTCATAAGCTCTGATTTGGTTTGGAGTTTTGCCTTGAGATAATGGAGAAGAAATCTTGTAAGGACCAAGCTTGTTATGTTGTTTTTGTAAGCTTCAACAATCCTAATTATCTTCAAGATGATTTGTGGGGAGAGATTTGACATATCATCGAACCACCACTCGTTGCTTCTTCCGCAAGAAACATCTCGCAAAACCAACTTTTTATCTGATTCCGGCGTGTTCTTGGCCGGCGAAAGAGTGGAACCCAAAGAAGAAGACGTAGGAGAAGAAAAATCATCCGAATTCCGAGAGATTCTGGTTAAAGCTGCGAAGATAAGCTTATCGACGAGACCATACGATTCTGCGTGAAGGAACACTGGCTCGCAGTTCTTGAGACACAAGACGTTGTCGTTCCAGGAACCGTAGAACATTTCTTCAAGAAACTTCTCTGTCTGAAGCAAGAGATTAGAGAAACAGAGCTTCTCTGTCATGCCTAAGAAAACAGAGCAACAATACAAAGTCGAGACGTTTGAGACATCGATTGAAATTTCTCCACTGTTGTAACAGAATCTTGAAACCAACTCAAACCCATCTGGTCCACCAGGAAAATCATCGATATCGATGATTATCATCTTCTTCTTCTTCTTCCTCATCTTGTTGCTCTGTCTTATCATCTTCTTCAAGATTCCAGAGTAATTTGAAATCACATCCTAAAACAGAGTACATAAAGAGAGATAAGACCAGAGGAGGCTCAAAAAGTCAAAAGTTTCGTGAATTTTGAATCGAGTTCTTGTTACCTGATTGAGGAAGAATGAGTATTGGCCATTGAGATTGATTTGAAGATCGTGTAAAGGAGTAGACATTTTTTGCAATTTTTTTTGCAATTGAACTATGAACTATGAAGATTTAGTGAGTCTTGTGACTTATGACCTTTTTATATTTTTTTTTGTTCTTCCTCTGTTTTTGGTTTTGGATTTTATAGAGCAATAATTATAGTGGCCACATGGAAATGAGTAAAGACATATATTGTATACTGTTTTATTTATCTATTTTGTCTTTACTTACACCAATATAAATTATATAATATACTAAGGAAATATTAAGAGGTTGAGACCAATATAATAATTAATTAGACAGAAGTAAAACAAAAGTTTATGTTGAACTCGTACAAATTTAAAAACAAACTATATAGAAAACCACATAAATTTTCAAATTATCTCAAATTCCCATATGATGACTTCTTCTTTTTTTGTTTGTATTGTTTGTTGTTTTTGAAAAAATGCTAATGAAATTTTGATGCTTATATCTTTGAGAAGGATTGACTTTTAAAAAGTTTTATAAATTTAATCTTTCATTCTAAGAGTTGCACATTTCTCATAGTCGTAATCTACTATTTTTATTATAGTAGATATTACCGTCAGGTAAAGAATTTTTGTCTATCCCATTCAATTCAAATTTTACTGGGACTATAAGTTCATCTACAGTATATTTGACTTGGACTTTCAGACTCAAACATGAATTGGTAACTTTGAATGATTTGAAAAAGCACATATATGGTTTATACAGAGTATTAAAACATCTTTTAATGAATTTTAACATTTCCTGTTTACTTTCGTGAGTTCGTCCTTTCTTTTTGGTGTATATTCATGTTTCGTGATTGATTAAAAAAGTTCGCTTGTCAATGCATGTGAGTGTGTGGGGTCTTTACCAAAACAGATTTTTCTGTTATATATGTGCTTTTGTTCACTATTAGCTTTATCATCGTCATTCCACATTCGACCATGTATTTCAGTTTGACAATGACCTCATACGAAAATGTATCTCCTCATCCCCTGCAAATACTAAAGCCCTATCCTATTTTAGATTTGCTATTATCCATAAAATAAATTTTCATTTTTTCCTTCTTCTAGCAGACAAATAATGCAGCAATTAAATGATTGGAAATGGCATCAAGAGTTTATAAAATTGAACACCAAACAAAAATAATATACGTTTCAATCTGCAATCATTTGCGAAATTAGTATATGACATAGTTGTTCATCTGGATAAGTATTTTTTAATGAGAAAAAATGAATGATATCACGGGATATTCTCAGAACATAATCAGACCACTGAAGTACCAAAAAGACTTTTGCTTCACATAATAGTATACTAAATAAAAGTCGAAGAAGTTGGAATGTTGCGGTTGGTAGAAAGTAAGTCGGTAAGACATTGGAAGAAAGATAATGAAAACTACACCCCCCCTACACTTTTGAGCAATCTCTCAGTTACGGTACCTGCCTCCACGACCATAGTCTCTGTCTCTGTCCCTGTCCCTATCATAGTCATAGTCATAGTCACGCTCTTTGCCTCTCTCCCTCTCTCGGCTCCTGCTTCTGCTTCTCCGTCTATCCTTGTCATACTGGTGATCTCTATGCTTATCGCCACGGTCTCTTTGCCTGTCTCTGCTTCTTTCTCTTCCATCTCTATCAACACCTGCCATATCGATACAAATTGTGAACACCAAATAAACACATTGGCTCACAACTTTTCTGTGGAAAGAAGCAGCAATAACATCTTTTCATCTTTGTTTACATATCAGTGAAGATCTCCCAAGACTTGGGACTTAAGGTGAAACTTCTAATTTCTAACATATTATCCCTTGAAGTGTCTAGACGACAAGCGGAAACTTTCTTGGAGGACAATTTGTACTACAACCAGTAGGTACATATCAAGCCAGATAAACTTCTACCATAGCAGACAGGTTATGTTCTTAAACTCATTTGTTGTAGGAATGTTATGTGAATTAAATATTAAACATAAGTTACCTAGTTCCTCCACTTCCCACCCAGCACGGCCAGCGGCAACAGCAGGTCTAGTCTCACCTTGGTGTGTTTTAACACGGTACTTCTTCTTTAGATTGCCAAACTCATCGTACATTTCACCATCATCCTGACATTTTCATGACATATAATTTAAATGGTATATACCAGGAATTTGAGACCTCAATGGAACTGCAACCTAAAAGACAAAAAAAAAAAAAAAAAAAAAAAAAAAAAAAAAANTCAGCGAAATAAAATTTTACTTCTTCAGCTTCACGCCTGCGTCTCTTTGTTTCCTCTAATTCTTGTTCATCCAATTCCTTATAACCTCCAGCACGACCTCCCCTATTTAGAGAAAATAAATAAATAAGTACTGGTTTTTAAAATGCAGAAGGGCATTCAAATAGATGTCTACATTTTCTCCTAAGATCACTGTAAAATCATTCGTAAACCAGATACTCAGCTCGATACTGGAAAAAAAAAAAAACAGTACAAGACAATCTTCACAATCATTAATACCTCACACCACCTTCATTCTGACCGGGTTTATTAGTATTGCAGATGTTACATTTTAAACGCTTAGCCCAGTTAACATTGCCACACCTGAAAATTAAAGAATTGGATAAAAATGAATAAGTTCTGTTTAGAATGTTCAATTAATAACCAAAGAATATAACACCAAAGACTGGAGCAAAAGCATATATACCACAACACAAACAAGTATTACGAAGTTAAAGTAATATGAAACCATGCTGAGCAGTCTCTTAAATAAGGAAGCAGAAATCACAAAGCACATAACTTCCATTTAGTTTGAAACATATAGTCTCTCTGTCTATGACATAAAGGATTGAACGCAGTTTAAAATAAGTTTTTCCAAAGAATCTAGCACAATCAGGATGCCAGCTCAAAGCAACAACCCGGAGATGTCTTCACAATCCATTTTTTCAGTGTAACACCTAGTGAAGGCAACTTACGAAATTAGAATCAACATTCCACAAAGGAGGAAATCATAGTGCCTCTAGACATTCTTGGATGTCAACTTTTCTACTTATGGACTATCTGTTGCCATGTGTTCTACTCAAGCATCAAACACTCATTACCTCTACTGAGATTAACCAAGTAGTATCTCGAACCTGATGTTAAGAGTATTAAGAAGAATAGTAGACCTAATGCTTACATTGGACAAGACCAATCGTTTGGACCAAAAAGACCAGTAGAAGCACTCGGCTGCTTCCCCGGTGGGCCACCATCAGCACCTCCGCCTCGACCCCTTCCACGACCACCAGCCCCCACGCTGCCACCAGATGCACCAGCTGGTCTGGCAGTTCCACAGCGGTTGCACACACCACGGAATGCAAAATTCACATTTGTACAACTGCCAAGAGAAGAGTATTAGAACACTAACTCTAAAAACAATGAAATATAAATCTGTCAATTCAACGGAAACAAGAGCTAGATGAAGCTCCTCACCGATATCATACACAGACCTTGTATTTGGGCAACTCCAGTCACCATCTTGCTGCCATGGCTTAGCCGAAGAATCAGGCTGACCTCTTCCCCTCCCAGCACCACCATTTGTTTCCTTAGCACCTCCGTCGAAATCCACAAACTCACTCACATCTTCTGCAGTTTTATACTTGGACTGGGCCATAAATACACCAATTATGCTTCCATGGAAATCTTTGTTATTGAACCATTCCACAGCAGCCAAAGCAGCATGCGGGTCCTCATAGGTAACAGTAGCATCTCCCTTAGGCTCATCAGTCTCTTTGTCGCGGTACAGCCATACCTTGGGAGTACCAGTTCGTTTGTCTTTCTGCAAATTAAAAACCATGTAAGCAACTCAACATCTTGTGCATGTTGAAATGCAATGATGACGTCAAAACAGAATCGACAATTAGTACCTGGCCAATACCATACCTTTAGTAACCCAATGGTCCCAAAATATTCGGCCAACATATTCTCATCGGTTCCTAACGGGAGATTGGAAACGTAGACTGATCCATTAGTCGGGGTACCTTTTGAATATCCAGCCATTGTAATCCAAATATCATCAAAAACAAAGCCGTCACAAATCTATAAATGATCAAAAGCACGAGTTAACTTCCATTATTCATCACAAACACGTGTATACAATTCATTGCAATATTCATCAGACACAGATACAGACTAATCAACACTGAGAAATCTTATAATCACAGTAACAAAAATTCAAGCGAGAGATCTATAAGAATCCATTTCCTACGCCTCGTGGTCAGCGACGAGATACAGGACTAAATCAATATGAAAATCCGAGGCGATAACATCGAGAGATTCAAACCCCAAATCCTGAGATATAGCAGAAGCAAATAGAGGAGAAGCCATATTCGATCCAGTAAAAAGGCAACCAATACAAGAGAGCGAAAAAGTATGAGAGAAGAGCGAGAGAGAATCTGACCAGCGGCGAAGGAGAGGTCGTCGGATTAGGGTTTGGAAGAGCGTCGAGTGAGAGATCTCGCGGATACCTCAATTGGCTGAGGATGCTTATTTACAATTTACTTTCTTTTTTTCTTTTTAGCATCTTTATCTATATGATTACTATTATTATACTTGTATATCTCTACTCTTTTTTGTTTGAAAATTATTTGTGTGTATAATTTGATTTTATAATCTCCAATGGAATTATTAGTCCGAATTTTCTTACAGAAAATAATAATAATAATTTAATATAGCACAATCCGATTTCTAATCTTAAAGCTCATTTAAACTAAGAATTATGTTAAGTTAGTATGGATCTTTAAGTGTCAATCTAGATTACAAATTTTATTTATCTTGTGTTTTGTGATCTCATTCACGTTGATTTGTTAAATCAACAAAAATTTATTTCCTCCCAGCTAAATTAATCGTATTTTGTAGTTGTTTCTATTAACCAAAGTACAATCAATCAAACTCCGTTTCATCACCACAAATGGTGGTTTCATTTGCTTCCCAAAGTACATGTCTCACTAGAATATAATTGACGTTACTTCTTAAAGGGGGGTTATTGGGAGATGGATTTTTAAAGATTTGAAGAATTTGAAGAATCCATCA
>OVAF01000885.1:0-29257 GCA_900406245.1 Odontarrhena argentea
ATCAGGTAACAAGTACCTCCAAATTAGCGGGTACTTGCCCCGCGCCCACCCCTAATTAGAACTACCCCCAGTCTACTATAGTTTGAGGGTTTTAGTGTGGCTCACGGATATCCATTTTTATTATAAGGAAAATAAAATCAACATTGTTCAAAGAGAAAACAACCAAAGAAAATATAATTATCTCAAGTAATGATAGCAAAACTCAATTCATCTTCGTAATCCCTTAATTGTGCACCAAAAAACATATGAAAAAACTGAAAAAATAATATTACGAATTTATAAATTTGATTTAAAAAACTAGCGGAAATGACGAATAGAATGAATGTAACGCCCTGTCCGTCTCTACCGGTGGGTCATTCATCCCTACACCGGGTTCATAGGTCCATCACTATTCGACGATCAATACGTTATTTTTCTGTGGTCGCATTCTTAATTCTGGAGTTCTTTCATGTAACTGACCGAAATAAAAAAATATACTTTCGTGACATAGATAGCTAAATCATTTCATTAAAACTTATTCAAATGGACCGACCCCGGAATGTTACAATAAACACTATGTTCAGACATTAGGTTTTCCTCTGTATTATAATTTTAGTTAGGAAATTTGTGGGTCATGGTGGAAGTAAAAATTATTTTAGTCTTCGTTTTGTCAGGTTTTAATTCTTTCCTATATGGCAAAACATCCCTTCATAAATTGTACTCTATACAAAATTTACAAATACAAAACCTCGAGTCGGAGCATATCTTCGAGGTGGAGATCCTTACAACCTACCGACTCTTATCATAACTGGAAATCAAATCTAAATAAGCTACAAGTTAGAATCAAACTACACCCGAAAAAATTCAATGAATCTGACACAAAAACCCTCACTAAGTTAGATTTTTCTTCAAACAAAAAAATCACAAATTAAAGACGGATCCTTTTTTGTGCAAGTAACATCAACATCTTTGTCCTTGAACCACTCCTTCTCCATGATCACATTGCCTGCCATGTCTTGTTGGGTCCCAACTCCTGTCAATTTTCGGACACATCCGTACACTCTTTGAAACCATCTCCAACCGCCACTAAGTTCCAAAGAAAGAAACATCTGTTTCTTATCATCTCCTGCGTCTACATCAACCGTTTTCAAATCTGCCACTGACCCTTGTTGAAAGATTTCCACAGGATGATAATCACATTTGACTATCTCATGATATCTCCAGTAAATCTGAGATTTGGACCCACCACAGCCTCTAAGATCTTTCCCAAAAGCATGTGCTTGTGCCTAGCAAGAAAGTAACAACGGCATTTGATTTGTTTTCCTGTTTTCCTAAGTTAGGAAAAGAAACCGGACTGTTTTCTCAAGTATTTACAGGCAAGCCGTAGTTCTGAAATGTTCTGATCCGTCCATCCCAACCACCTGTGACAATGACCATACCCCAAGCCAGAGAGCTTGTTGCTCTCTGGTAAGAGGACTTGAGAAACTTGTATTGAGATGCGTTCACTGCGGATGTAGACAGAGGATTTGCGGGTAGGTTTTCCTCTGGCCATGTCGCACTTCCTTTAGAAACTGATCCAGGGGCAAACCCTTCGCTTAAGCAAGACGGGGAAGAAAACGGAAGAGTTGTTTTCTCATCTGATATTCCACACCAGGTTGCTGCGACGGATGCATTGGTGGAGAAACGTTCAAAAGATCGAATCTTTTTGGGTTGGGAAGAAGAAACTGATTCTTCCTCATTGCTCCATATATATACATTGGAGTCCTCACAAGCTGAAACAATGTGCTTTCCATCAGACGTGAGAGAGGCTGATGTGAGGCTTCTCGTCTTGCAAACACCTGAAAGTAAATAGAAACAAAGATGAGTTTAGTTTAGACTTGGTCATCGATAAGCCAATAAAAAAACGAATGTTGAAGGCACAGCATTAGAAGCAACATACCTTTGTATTTCCTGACAACATTGTTGCCTTGGAGAACTCTGACTTTGGAATCGGCAGAAACAACCAGGACTTTGCTCGGGTCTTGAGGTAAGAACTGGCAAAAACAGGCATAACAATCTGTTAATATTTCACATGGTTAAAAAGAGTAAACATAGCATCAAGACCAAGGGAAATAAAAAGATTTTTTACCTGAAACCCAGTTATCCGTTTATTTGAAGACTTCTTTTTGCTATGCAAGTGTATCTGAGAGTCCAGTTCTAAATATTCTCCAGACATGTTAAAGAATCTGCAACTTCCAGTCAGCGAACCAATAATTCCTCCCTGTCCATCTGGACGATAGCACACCGCAGATATTATGTCTTTAAGATCGGCCCAATCAACAACATTGCAACCAGAGATGTCCCAGATTCGAACTTTTCCATCTATAGAACCACTCATGAAGTAGTTCTCATTAACAGGGTTGAACTGAACAGAAGTTACTGCAGAAAGAAAGTTGCAGGCACAGATAATGTCAGATCAATGTGGTAACTGAGATACAAAAATTAATAATCTCCGAGAAGAAGAAGCGTACCATAACTGTTATGAGCAAAAACTCCAAGACAAGCATTGCTACCGACTTTCCATAGCCGGACAGTTTTATCAGTTGACGCCGAGAGAAGATACTACACCAAGAAATGACATAATAAATGACTAAGTTTGTCGCTTCGAATAAAAGCAAGGGTTAATAAAGAAATGCAAAAGGTTTTGAAAGCATACATTATCCTTTGACCATGAGATATCCAAGACTTCACCCGTATGGCCAAAGAATTCATATAATGGTTTTTCCATTATCCGGAAAACTTTAGGAGGGAATACGACACAGGCTGATTCAGATGTTTTCTTGAAACCTTCTGTTGTCTTCTTTGCTTTCTCTTCATCCACCAAAACCGGCTTTAACTGGGAAAGATCGTCGACCTCAAAGTACATACATGACGGGTTTATCTCGGGGCAATCCCTTTGTAGTCTAGATCTCTTATCTTCGAGGACTTTCCACACACGCACAATCCCATCTTCACCAGAGCTTGCAAGATACTTCCCATCCCCACTAAATTTCATTGCCAAGATGGAACCATTGTGAGCTTTAATGTCTTGACTTTGATAAAGAGCTGAAAGCTCTTTTTCCTGTTTCTTACAATGCTTAACCTTTACTCTGGAAATAACATCACCATAGCCAGAAGAAGCTCTGATTCTACCACCACCCGATTTGATATTTGTATCCGCGGTACATCCCATAGACCTCAGCCTGGTTAACCATCCCTTCTTGAAACTCGAGACTAACCCCACGACATTCCTCTGCTTCTCGGTTTCCTTACCCTGGAAACATTTGGAATCAGAACATGATGCCATAGAAGAGCTTTGCCTTCTGGCGACATCGCATCCACCCACATTCTTGTCCACCCGCAGAGACAAATCCTCGGAAACTTCCTCGCTTGAACTAGACAAAGATAGCTGACTGGTGAGTTCTGTAGATCTCAGAACAGGCTCAACAGAATTCTCTCGAGACTCAACATTGGAGACAGAAGCAGAATCCTTGGATGGAACACAATCTTGTTCGAGTCCCATCCAGAGCAAGAACTTGCTCCTCCGCTCCACCACGCTTCCAGGAGGATCAATCCATAAATCAACACTTGGATTTGATGGCATCATCATCTCTTGGTTGGCATCAAAGAACTGCAAATCTTCCTCTTGAGACAAGTAATCCATTATTCCTTCAATCCATGAAACCCAAAAATGCTTTTTTTGTTTGCTCTCAAAAGAGGAATTTCCCCAACTGCCAGTTTTGCTTCCAACCAAGCAACCTATATATAAAAAATTTAGAAATAATATTAAAAATAAATAATGGAAGAAAGTTTACAAAATAAGCAAGCAAACACAACACAGAGTTCGAGAATCAGTGGAAAATTCAAACATCAATCTCAATCCAAAACCCATTGAATCTAGTCTCTCACTATCTCAGAGGCAATTCCGCAAACAACTTATGTGGGTCGATCAATGTGTAAGCAAACAAAGCAAGATTAAAACCCTTCAATGGTTTTGGAGCACACAGAGAAGCTACAAAAGTGAAAGATCTCATTTTTAGATCCTAAGTTACAAATCCGCGACCAAAAAAAAAAGGAAAAAGAATTAGCATACGTGGGTAGGTTCGTGTTCACGAGGTATCTTCGAAATGGGAACAAACACATCCCGAAGAAGAAGAAGAGGGTCTAGACACAGAGGAAACACACCATTACAAAACTGTAACCCTCGTGTAAGAAATCGAACCAGAGTGATTTAATATATAGATATTATAGTTTTAGAACAGAAGGAGGAAGGATCACGAATCTTTGTGTGTGACCGTTTGCGAATTTTGCTTTTCTGTGTCTTTATTGAATTATATAATTATTCGGTAATTAAATTATTAACCACATGACTCACGAGAGTATATTTTCCATTCATTTCTAGATTCCTTTATCCTCTTGTTTGTGTAATATTCAGTAATTAATTCATAATTAGCACTTGATCTGATTTCGATTTTACTCATTTAAAATGTGATTTCCTAATTTAAAAAATTTCCCAATAATAAAAATTCAGTTTATCATCACCGAAACCATGGGGTATAATTTTAAGCTTGTAGTCGAATGATTTATTTTTCTAACCTCAAACACAAAACTATTATAACTTTGTTTATATTTCTTACTATATTTTTAATCCCTTAACAATGGTAATTATTAACAATGGTAATTAAAGCTGTTGTAACCTTGCTTCAATCATGGATCTTCAAAATAGAAAGATTGGAGTCACACAATCCTAAAATGCTGAAGATAATATACTTTGTATTAATATCTGTTATTCAAATATCTGGTTTACAGTTTGTTTCCATTTATGGCTTCATATTTAATTAATTGATGAAATTCACGATTGTATAAATCTTAAATTGATACTACTAGTGTAAAAAAAAAATATTCCGTTTTGTGACTAAATATGTTGACAACCAATCTTACCAAATTATTAGATTTAATTTCATAGTATATATATATTCATATGCAAATTTTATTTGTTTCTATTTCTTTACATGGTTTGTCACTAATTTACCAAGACTATCAACGAGGGGATTGATACTCATCACATTATTACGTCCATCCATCTCTGAGTCTCTGACCCCAAAGAAAAAAATAAAAAAATTACATCCATCAATCTCTTATTCTAATTATTCACTATCAATGAATTATTTTTATTTCTTTTTGTTTGGAGAAATAATTTATATTCGTTTTGTAATTCTAAAAATATTTTTTGTGGTACATGCTTAGTTGGAGCCCACATATCTGCATGATGACTACGCGGCATGTTCCCCATTCGCTTTGCCTTTGATCCTTTGTTCTCAATTATCTGTCACATTAACCATTTTAATTTCCAGTTGTTTTGATGCCTTAATTATTCGTTTTTAATGATAAACTAGAGTTCTTTTTGCTTTTTCACTTGGTCTATTTTCCTATTTTTATTTGATTCTTTGTACTCTGTGATTGTTTGGCAGAACACATGGAATTAGTTGTTACTCTTTAAGTGATAATCATAGAGAAACTACATTAAAAGTAAAGATGTATTCTCCTTAGTTTTGTGTCTCTATAATTAACCGATAACAAATTTGGAGAAATCATTAATGATAGGAGATATTTTAAATTTGGACTAATGATGATTTCTCCTATCATTAATGATTTCTCCAAATTTGTTATCTGTTAATTATAGAGACGATTCCAAATTAAAAATATCTCCTATTATCTCGTTCCAATTCCAATTTTTTATCTCACACGGAAATATGAATTGTCAAGTAACAATCTTTTAATTTTAATTGGGATGGAAACAGAAGAGAGACAAAAAATTATCGAATTCCCATATAATACTTGAACTAACTTAAAAATAATGAAATATATAATCTTAAATCTCATATGATATATTTTATATATGATTACAAAATATGATCATATCATAGGAATAGTTGTATTTTGATGGTATATGTATACATTTTGTTTTGCTATTCTAAATATGATGTTATAATATTCATCTGTTTGTTTTACTACAAAAAGAAAAAAAAATTGTTAAAGTTAATTTTTTTTTTTTTTACGATATGTTTTATAATCATATTCATCTATTTTCAAAATCTCCTTTACTCTTGAAATTCTTAACCATGAACAAAAATCTAGTGTTAAGATAGTTTCACAATTCACAAGTTCATGTGTATGCTAAAAATAAAATATAAATAATTAAGTACGAAAAAGATTAAGACGAGTCATTGTACAATATATTAAGTTTTGAAATAAAATTATTATATTAATGTAATATCTTAATTAAAACATCCAAGACTTGTAGTCTTATGGTTTGTGATGGTGTCGTTAATGTGATACCGTCTAATCAATTTGATATACATTACTATTGTTGTAAAGAAAAGAAAAAGAAAAATCCTTGTTAAGACCGTCATGGCTGAGCAGAGTCTATCTTCCTGGTGAAGCAAAAGCAAACAAGTAGAAATTAATAAAGCATTAATAATAATGCCATGATAGATATATTTGCCTTTGGAGTTGCAAAGGCAGATCACCTGGATTCATGCAGGCTTGTATTGTAAAGAGAATATCTGTTGTCCAATTTACATTTTTGTAATTATTTATTTGTCTCGACTCTTAAAATATTTTTTGTTACTTATATCGGTGAAACGAAAGATCTTCTGAGATTTCTTGATAGTAATGATGTTATTATACATGCATCATTGATTCATTATATTATATTAGTACACACTATGCCAACTTGGTTTTCTCCTTTTTGATTTCATTTTCCTCCAACACTCTTATATGGGTCTAGATCGACCCCATATCTATAGATATATATCTTAATTTTTCTTTTTAAATTCCCTTTTTTCTGATTATTTAGAGTATTTCTATCGAAGAAACTCTCAAGAATGTATAATAATTATAATAATACTAATTTAAAAAAAAAATTATTTTAGAACAAAATTTACAAGGATTGAAAAACTAGACAAATATATAAAACGAAGACAAATGGTAGGAGAGTTTCTTTTGGGTTTTCTGGAATCTCTTCAGCAAGAGTTTTATATATTTTCCTCTAGTCATTTCATCTAATTTTATTATTTTTAATATAATGAACTCTTTAGATCATCTACATATCTTATTTGTAAGAAAATGTTTTCAAATATACATGATTTAATCAGTTAAAGAGTGTTTTTAACATTAGAGAGGGATTAAGTGTTTCTATTGGGACACTTTCTCTCCCATTTTAAGACACTCCCATGCACAATAAATAAAATATTTATTTATTTTCTGTGAAACTGAAAGAGCATATGTTTAGAACAAGTTTGCAGTAATACGTAGCATCTGTAATTAATGAGCTGCATGATATGGCTTGTCAGCTAGGTAAGTTAGCAAATAATTATTAATTCACATGAAAGAGGAACAGTTTATATTATACATTAAAAACGCACGACCACCAATTTTATATTATATATTTTGATATTAGAGGATTTCTATTTAGTTATGATATTATATTTGCATATTGGCATATCGGATATATACAATTATAATAGAAACATACGGTTCACAGAATGGCCACTTCATTGCTTTGGTTGTTGAAACGTTGATATTCTTCCTTCATGTTCTTCAAACCCAACCAGATACTCCTAACCTTACCAACTTCATTATTACCTCATCATTGTTCTGTCTAGACAAATATAGTTTCACTTTTAAAATTCATTTAAGAAAATTTGTTTGTTTATCTTCTATTTGTTCGTACTAAAGATTTTATATGAGTGATTTAATATGTACGATAAATTTGTTTTTAACGATGACTTAAACATTTCACAAATTAAAGAAGTAGTTTAAAACCTAGTTTACTTAGTTAGCTCACTAGTAACTAGTAAAAAATAACATTAGTACTTTACATCTTGTTATGATGATGATCATGAAGTGTACTTTAATTCGCATGTTTTTGTATACTTCAGATGAACCACTCTTATAGTACTTAAATTGATGCCCAAACTTCATAGATAGATGTATCCATGTATTATATGCAATGTGGAGTTTGAAGATCTAATAAAACTGCATACGAGATCGGAGTTTCGGTCTTTAAAATGTTTAAATGATTTGACTAAACAAGGGGTGATTAACCATGGTTCACTCTGCCGACCTAATAATTATATTAATAAAATACTATTAAGTAATGCTTAATTCTCTGTCCCCCACATTAAATTAATATATTGTATATCTATAATAAGAGGAATATTCATACAGATTAAAAGAAGAATATTCTAAACTATATAGGGATCTATACACTCAATTCTTAAATTAGTAATCATTATAAATAAGTAAGGATTTGAGATATTTCTTTTTATATAAGTGTGGGCATTCCGTTACTCTATCGGATTTCGGGTTCGGTAATTCGGGTATCGGGTTTTCGGATTTATGAATATACTATCCATTCGGGTTTTCTAAAAATTCGGGTCGGGTTCGGATTTTTGATTGAAAACCAAAATTTTCCAAAAAAAATTTTGTTTGGTATTACTCAGTAAAAAAAACCTGAAAAATTTAGAAACAAAACCCGAAAAAACCTGGAAAACCGGAGAAAATCGAAAAAACCAAAGAAAAACCAAAAATCCTGAAAAAATCAAATACGCAAAAAAATATAATATATGTTTTTTGTTCAAAATTCAACTTCAATTCAATAACAAATTCATACACTTGCAACATAAAATCATTTACATATTTAATAAAAAAATGATACAAATGCCAAACATAGTCATAATAAACGAATTGAACAAAAAAATAAAAATAAAAATTATAAAAGTTGTTTAAACAATATGAAAATATCTAATGTTAAATCTAAATTTTTTAAAATTAATTTATATCTCAGATACTTCGGATATCCATTCGGTTTTTGGTTCGGTACGGGTTCGGGTTCGGTTTTTCGGATTTAGAAGTTTAAAACCCATTTGGATAATTTTAAAACTCGGGTTCGGATTTGGGTCGGGTTCGGATTTTTTTTCGGGTTCGGTTTTTTTTGCCCATGCCTATTGGAAACAAGGTTTTGCATTCAAGTCTGGGATGAGGGACTTGGAGCAAGCCAACTATAAGAATTATTCTAACTAAGTAAAAAAAAAAAAAAGAGAAGGTTTTCTTATCTGAGATTGGTTAAAAATTGCTCTATTTTAATATATTAATTAGTTTTTATCCTTGCATAACTAAGTTAATTTATAGAAAAATTAACATGTTACCTCATGACAATATAGAAACATATGGATTTATGTTTTTTGTAATTTATTTTATACGAATCAAAATTACAAAAAATAACACAAACTAGAATATGGTGCCAAGTTTTCTCAATAAACCCCCTAAAGCAAACATCACACATCATTTAAGAATGAAATCGTCGAATCAACATTGCATTTGTAGATCAACATCACACATCACACATCTTTAGACTTCTTCTAGATCAACTTTTTTGCGTTTGTAGAAGGACAACAAGTGTAAATTATCATATTCTCAAAAATAGTTCATGTAGTCAAAAATAATTCAGAATTGTAACTGTGAGAGTTGATTTTGCCAATGGTTGGGGGTATTGCATTTAAGTCTATTGAGGATAGGTTTTTATTGATTGGAGCTTTGACTTCTAGAATTATTTGTGAGACCATAAAAATTTACACTTGTTATTCGTCTACAAACGTCAAAGAGTTAATCTGAGAGAAGTCTAAAGATCGTTCCGAAGACAATACTTGATTCAATAATTTAATCCTTAATTGATGTGTGAGGTTTTCTTAGGCTTTCTTTTGGGAAATATTTTAGCAACATTTCATTACAAAAAACGATTTGGTGTCATTTTTAGGGGTGGGTCAGATATTCGGGATCATATATTCGTTCTCATATAATCCAAAAAGGATATCATGGGTGCTCATATCGGAACCTCATATTTTGATTTGAAGAGCCGGTTATCCGGAATTCCGGAGTCGTATCCGTTTTTATATCTAATAAAATTAGATATATGTATTATTTACAATAAAATAGAAAACACCTCAAATATATATCATTAAATATATTATAAGTGAGAATATCTATATAACATATCCACGATATTTATTTTATTTAATCATATTTTTATTTAATTTAAATTTATTTTATATTTTTTTTATTATTATCTTAGGTAGATTCAGATCTGGATATCCTTGAATTAGTTTTTAGTTTTTTGAATATTTATGAATCCGGATACTATGAAAATCTTTGATATCCGATATATGTCTATTCCTATTCATTTTGATTGAAGAATATAAGACTTTATATTGAGAACTAGTTTCGCCATAAGATAAAAAATTTTAAAATTGAGATTTCTAGCCGAGAAATCTTAAATATTTCAGAAACCTAAAATATCCTTAAATAAGACTTATATCACCGGTAAAATCAATTTAACAGAAACAAAATAAAATTATTAAATATTTCTATCAAATCTCGACCAATTACGTATGACTAGTTTGAAGATAGAGAAAACAAACCTTAATCAATTTAACCTGAATTTTGAAATTTCATGAGATGAATTGTATGAGATCTGGTAGATGTGGCCAAATTCCGTCCAACCCATAATGGTTAACGTCGATTTCCGAATTGATTTTTTAAAAGTGACACCAATTAAGGTTGTAGTCGATTATGGTTTGAGCTATTGTTTGTAATTTATTCATTTTTTTTTTTTGGTCAACAAAGTTTGTAATTTATAATTTTTCAAAATAAGCTACGCCCAGCTTAGCTGTAAAACATAAATGAATATTTATGGCAATATTTATCTTATTTTCATGAGATAACAGGTCAACTCTTTAAAAAATCAACTTAATTATGTTTATTTTCCAATATCATAATACATTCGTATAATTTTCGTTGAATAATGAAAAAAAACTTAAATTTTGTAAAATAGTCAAAAAATTTCTTTTGTCAAATTATTTTTCAAATCTAGAATTTTATGGTAGTGGTTTAAATAATACTTAAGAACACAATGAAACAGCCGAAAACATTAATTACTAATACAAAAAAAACTTAAACCCCATGTTGTAGAGATTTAACAGTTAACACTACATCATGTTTAACATTTTATTTTTTTGTTGTGCGTGGTTTTCTTAAAATTTTACTGATTATGTATGAAAAATTTAAATGTATTCTACATTTTATTTTTCTTAAACTTTTATATAGGGTTTTTTTGTCAAAAATAAATTATGTACTTTTATGCTCAAACCTTGACAATACAAGCTCAAAAGACTCATTTGGGGCCATCCCTCACTAGGAATCACTCTAGCTTTGGTCTTTAAATTCATTATTGAGTACCTCTTTCTTAACCACTACATGGACTTTGTAAATTTGCTTGAGAAAGAGAATCTTTGCCAATGGTTTTCTGAGTCACCTGATTTAAACATTTCCCAATTTTCTTAGCCTGACGCTTGAATTTCCTTGTAGCTCTTGGCTTACCTTTCCTTGATGTTGAGAGTGAAAGTGATGTATCAAATAGACTAGCTTCATCACCATGCAAATTTTGGACTAAAACAGGCATAAGGGCAGACTCATTCCCAAACTAAACCACTTGAGCAATTGGATCTTCAAATTGAACTTTAGCAGAGCACCTCTATGGAGCAATATGACTACTATGCATAGTTGAGACTAAAAACTTAGTATATTTAAAACATTAGTTGTATATTTTAAATCTTTTTCGTACACAAAGTACTAACTAATAGGAATATAACTAGGTCTAGGTATAAAAATCAGACTCGAATATCCTAACCTGGACTCGAATTGAAAATTTGATTCAGATCGGATATGGGTATGTAAATTTTACTATATTGGATATATCAGAGCCATGCCCGCGAGTACAACATCGGGTATGGCTTTTATCTGACATCTGAACAAAGACCAAAAGAAAGACCTACTCATGTGTTCTTTGTATGTTTTTATGTTTGTTTTAGTAGTCTTTAGAATATAGAACATCGGGTATTACTTTTATCTTTTTCAAAAATTATACATGAAATTAAGTTAGAAATATGAAGCGTTTTACTTATATAACATAAACAAACGAGTAAAAAAAAAAAGAAAAAGAACGTAAAAGACTTTCACAGACTTCTAATTTTGTATCAAATTAGGACCAACATAAAGTACTTAACAGCCTCAAATTCATTCATCTCCTAAATGAATAGACATTATTTGGATTAAAATTGTAAATTCAACGAAAAATAAATTTATTTCGTTGATAAATAAATGTAAATATTCATAAGTAAATTTTAAATATTCAAAGAAGCTAATATCAAAATATTAGTGATAGAAAATACGAATATCTACAAATCGGGTAACAAAAACGGGTAACAGGATGGGTACCAAGACAAATAGTTAAAAATAATAATGATAATTGATACCTTACCCTTATCCGCGAGTAATAAATTTTTGTAGAGAAATAGGCAAACCTAACATGTTTTGCAACCAAAATTAAGAAAACTAGCAAATTAATATTATTATTATATATTGAGGAGTAGATGTATGTTCCGCCCATCACCTGCTTTTAGACAATAATAGTTTACTTTCTTCGAAAATTTATTTGTGTGAAATTTTTTTTCCCATTTCAACCACATGTTTTTGTCTGTTTCTATCGAACAGATGACGATCTATATATGTAGGAAAAATCAATAACATAGTAACATAAACAAGACCGAGAACAAATGATATACATTTATTTTGCCTTTGTTTGCAAGAATTAAAGAAATATGTAATATATATCTATATATATGTAATTAAACGTTATAGTCAAATAGATGACTATATATATATATTTATATCTTTCTATCATTTAGATAATAAATTCACCCTAAAAAATTATACTCAAACAGATGGCTATATGTAATATAATATATATAGATATAATTATTTAATTATTTAAAAGAAACACAAAAAATGAATATATATTATTTGTTAATTATAATTTTGTTTATATTACTATGTTATTGCTTTTTACTACATATATATAGATAGCCATCTATTTGATATAAATAGATGTAGATAACAAACAAAAACATGTGGTCTAAATGGGAAAAAGAAAATCTGACCCAAAAAAAAATGAAACTTTGTATAACATGTCACTTAACTGACACATAAATAGAACAAAATGAAATAAAAGAGATATTTTCGGAACTTCATGTGTTGAAAAATTAGTTGATTGTTGTTATAGCTTTGCAATTGACGGTTTATAATAGGTATTTATCTAAATAGTGCGAGGGAGACTTCTATTTTTGCAAATCACTCAATTATAAAACCTTTTATCCTATTTGTAGATCATGAATACTCGTTTTTTGGAGACGAGTACATTATATAACAGATAGAAGACGAATAACGAGTATTTGTGGTCGCCGTACGTGCAACATTGCAAAATGTATGCACAGGACTACGTAGGTGCGTACGTATTATGTTGTATTGTGTTGTCTTTTCTCGGACCCCGTCGTGGTTAAAAAATTACCGACGTGTGTTCACTTGCGATAGTGGCTCACAAGACTAGCATCTTTTGTACGGATTCATAAAATATATTCTGGGATCCACTAGAAAATGTTATGGACCGTGAGATCTAGCCACTCTCAAACAAAAGATTAAAGAGATATATACGTATGTAATAATTTTATACATACGCGTTATTTGGGTGTCGGTGTATGTGTTATATAGTCAAAGTTGACTTTGGAGTTTGGGAGATGTAACATGGAGATTCACTAGTTTCTATGTTGATGATAGTTATGCCACACATCCATAGTAGTTGATTAAACTTTAAAGGTCAAAGAGGATAAAAACTAGTGGTTTACACACAGAGAAGGGGGAAAGAGGATATATAAAGCAATTGTTTAAATTTGAGTATATATGTAAGTATGTTTTGGCTGTTTCCCTTGTCTTTTTTGTCATGCAAACATAGTAGATTGTATATGATATCAAACTCATGTAACGCATACCTATTACAAATGTATCTTACCCGTATACCTGAATCTGGGGATGATATTTATAACTTGATGAAGCCAAATCGAACTGAGCATAAACATAAATGATCGGGAATAAATCAAACCAATTTTCAAGATTCAATATATCAAGGTATATATCAATCTAAAACTCAACGACACAAGATATTTTAGGTTCTAATTAAATTTGGATGTCTATATTATTTGTATAATTTATTGCCTTACTTTTTAAATGGAGATAAAAATAAAGAAGAACCTATGACATAAATCTAGTGTTTTATAAATCAGTTTAGAAATAACGATTGAACTTTTTTATTTATTTTGTGTTTGATTTTTTTTTTTTTTTTTTTTTTTTGTTNTTTTTTTTATAGTTGATATTTTTTATATAAAAATTTACTATAAGTTGAAATTAACATAGAAAATCATTGTTTGTAATTTCGATTCGGATATCTGATATTGGTAGACCGTCATTTGTTTATTCCACTTTTAGTTTATTTTATTTTTTGTTATATATTGAGATTAATTTTAAGGGGGGGGGGGGGGGGGGTCGGGGGNGGGGGGATTCAGTGGCATATTGAATGATGTCATCATACTAAAGTTAAACTATAGCTTGAGGGGTTTATATTGGATAATGATGATTCCACATTTCCGAGGATCTTTGAGTAGATGTATGACAATCTTTTACTCCAAAATCAAGGTCATAAATATATTTTTAAAAATTCTAAGTCAATATCAATATATAGAACCAGTGAACAACGACCGTGTAGATTGTGTTACAAACAAGAACAAAATTTACCCAATTCCAAAACTCACTAGTTATCATAGTTTGACCCGACACCCTCGAGATGATTAGCGTCTAAATAAGAATTGTCACCATTGATTTCGAGTTCAACTTAGAGACTAACAATGTAATCTACCCTGGCTTTTAGTTGGGGTGGCAATAAGATTTTAGATTTGAATTCGTAAATAAATATTGTAATTAAGAACAAACAAATCCTTGGTCGGAGTATTTGAAGATGAAGTTAAGAGTTAAGAATGTCAATTAAAATGAATGAAATTCAAATTTATATTAATTGGATTTCACTTCTATTTTTTAGTTATGCTCTCTCCATTTTACAAAGAGTGTTAATTTAATCATATGCATACGAATTAAAAAAAAACATATTGTAATTTTTTTACTATATCCCTAAATAATAAGTTGATTTTTTGTATTCTTCTTTACACTTTATGTTAAATTATATATTTAATGTTAAAATTTGCATGTGAGGATGACACTCTTTATAAAATGAAAATATAACTATAAAATAACATTTGTTGTGAAAATATGCAGTATGAATGTTTTTAGTTGTTTGATTTCTTTCGATCTTTAAAGTTGATCTATATCTTTTTTTTTCTTTTTTTTCATAGAGACCAGTACCACATCATGATATCGTTCTCTTTATAATGATATTCATTAATATAAATATGAATATGACTAGAAAAATAAGTAATAATAATTATTGTCAATTATATTTCAATAAAAACGGTTTCTTATAAACTAGGCGTCTTAGCTTATTAATAACAAAGCCAAACAAATTGTTATCAAGTTTATATAAAGTATTCATACCAAAAAAAAAAAAGTTTATATAAAGTATTAAAACTTATTGGTATCTAAGGAAACATATTATGTGACATATTTTTGGTTGGAATGGATTTAGCATTTCAACCCGTATTGGCCTTTTTTGCTTCTGCATTTTAGTGAGCAGCACAATATTGCAGAGTAGAATTAGAAGAAAAGTTTTTATCGATCAATCAATTGTCTATGATTCAAGTTAATTTTAATTTGAAAGTGTTACAACATCTCTGAAAAATCTGAAACTGAGATAAAAAGTCTTTGCAGTGACAGAAGTTAGATTTAAATTCCAAATGTAAATACATATCATTGAAATTTCAAGACAACTCTCTAGACAGTTGTTGAAACTAAGAAACTTTAATGGAAGAGAAAAGCCAGCTAGGGTTTGGTCCATGAAAGAGAGCACATGGAAGGACCACGAGATGTTATGGGCTTGGGATGGTAGGAGTAAATTAGGACATGCCTCGACTTAAAAACTCAACACCAGATATATATTTCTACTTTCGTCTTTGAAATTTGAGTCTTGCCTTATATGTAATTGATTTTGGACTACCCAACCTGCCTACTTTAAGATTTGTTTAAGTTGATTTTCTTGGAATGTATTCAACTGCATTTGCAACAACATAAACAGTATACAATATTGTCTATAGGAAAATAAATTTATATTTATATGAATTCCACTGTATACTTTTTTTTTTCTTTTTTTCTTTTTTTTTTCTTTTTACAATTCTATATAAACGAAGGAACGTTTTCATTGTAATCCATTTCCCTTTGTAATTACTTGATCCTCTATTCTTCAAGTGTCTCCTTGTTTCTGAAGTTAAAACCTTTTTTACTTATTTTGATTACCATAATTTTGTCACAATTTTATAATAATTTGAATGAAAAATAAAGCCGGGAGGGACACTGTCTTTAATCTCCATTTTATCGCTACATCTATTTACACATATAAGCTTGCTTTTTGATCGATTCACGAAATTAAATTCGACCGTTGAAATTGACATGCAATGGAAGCAAAAGGACCATTCAATTCAATATACACATAGAACTAATATATATGGAATATTGTCTAGATGATGCACAATAATCGTTTGGAATGACATTGACAATTAGCCATCATATCAATGATTAATTATTTCACCTGTAAAGCGAGAAATGTATTAGTCTCCAAAATGATTATTTAACAATATAGGACAATTGGTCGACATGGAAAGGAGAACAAGAAAACAAAAAATTTAATTTTTTTTAATCTCTAGAGGATTTGTCAATTATGATAAGGACCGTAGAGTAGCGATTTGTGCTAATGGTGTCACTGTGTTATTGTTTGGACTCGAACCCAGCTTAATGCATAATTCTATACAAGATATATGTTCTTAAAACCTCTCTAAGTAATCTCTTCATTTAAAATTAACACCGGCAAACGAAAAAAGAAACAAACATTCGTTGTGATCCTTTGTTGTTATATAGATTCTTCATAAATCCTAGACAATTAAAAAGAAAGAAAAAGAGAGAGAGAGAAGTGGTCACATCTCAAATGGGCTGGACATTGGTCCTCTATGATTAAAACCCATTTGGAGTGTTGAGTTATTGCAGCCTGCGGAGAGGACCACCACTGTCACCGTGTGGGCACGCTCTGGCCTTTCCTCAATCTCAATCTCAACAACTGTTTTTTCTCTTTATCATTTTTGGGTCCCTCTTCATAATTCCTGGGCAATCTTTAGATTTTAACCGTACGAAATATACATTCAGGGATACAAAACAAAAGAAAAATTAAAAAAGTCAATGTTAGTGTACCTTTTTTTTTTTTGTAAATTTGCGCCTGTGGGGGTAACATTTCTTGGAATTTGATAGATATTATTGTTATTAATCATCAAATTCAGTTTTTTTTATAAAGATATATGATATACATTTGTCATTAACAAAAGCACAACTGGCCAAAAATTTAGTATCCCCCAAGTCCTCCACATATCCATATTCCCGGAGTTCTTACGAAATTAAACATGGCCGAACTAATAAATTACGTACGAAGCCTATACCTATTATATCAGGCCCACCTAAGCCCAAAACAAAACATCTAATTCTGTTGGCCTTACACTTTTGTGTTACATTTTTTTCCAATCCCCTAAACACACACATTTATTAAAAAGAAGTGATTTTTCAAATGACGGTGACATGTACAAAAAAAAAATAATAATAAAAAAAAAAAAAAATCAAATAATGCCTGTATAACCCAAAAACTGTAATAATCGAATATAGTTGTTTTCTTTAAGGGAATGATAAAATGGATAACCTTGTGGACTCATTGAGCAAAGCTTATGAGGAGTTTATTCTTGCTCATTGCTCTCGAGTCCAAAGAGAGTGGGGGTAGGCAAAACGTTCCTCTCACTGATGCCAAAGCCATGGAGAATATTAGGGAGCAACTGGAACAGTTTCGAGAGGCTTGTGATCGAGCTGAGATCTTTGTGCAGACCGAGAAGCTAAGCATTATTTTCAAAAAAAAAAAGAAGCTAAGCATTGGATTTGACTATGAGGCAACTTGTTTTACTGCTCCAACGGGAAACTCATGAAGTCAAGCCAAGCAGAGTAGTGCGAAAGACTAAATGAAATTTATTATCAGAATGTATGACATATTATGAACAAGTGGTGGTGGGTCAGTGATTCCACACTTTGAGGAGAAGTCGTTATGTGGGTCTAGGTCAGGGATTGATTCCTTTCAAACGCAAAATTTTCTAAGAAAATATCATTTGGCCAGTTTAAATAGTGACACGCTTTAGGCCCATTTGAAAATCCGGTGAGTGGATTTTACTCGACGGTTACACTCACCCTGAGGGGATTACTCGGGTGTTAAAAGCCCGGATTACCCCTTAGTTTATAAAAAAAAAAAAAAATGTATGACATATTGTGTTTTTCACTCTAATTAAGTACATGACCAGGACTTCAAATATATTTAGAAGAGAAGTGTTATTATATACCGGGACTTCTAATATTAGTCCGAGTTTTAATCTTTTATTTCAATCTCACGGGGCAAATTAACACACAAACAAAAAAAAACTCTTCTGTAGATTTATGAGAGTATGATTTTAATCAAATGGAAGAAAACAAGTTCTAACAAAAAAAAAAAAAATGCGGATATTTTTAGTTCTTGTTAGTTCTATAATCTTGTTGATTGATTCAAATGAGATTCTACGAAAGGCTTATTTTTAGTTGATTTGTTTTCAAACCATATTTTCTTAATTAGTTTTAGGTTAAATATTAAGTGGATAATAACAGATATGCGAAGTTTACCTGTTCGTAGATATATAATAACTCATACGGATTTATATAGATGATCGATATTAGTGGATAGATTCATTAACCGAGAATCTCTCTACTGAATCTTTCTTACCTTCAACCTTATATATGAATGATTCACCACAAAACTCTTTATCATACTCAACCAACTTCGGATCTTTTCAAAATGGTCTCTGAGATTGTAGAAGAGTCTCCAGGAGCCATGAATATCCAAGGAGTAGACGTTGATGAGCTAGATCGGGCCGTGGTTGAGGAAGTCGAGCTTACCGTTCCGAAAACCGATGATCCGACTTTACCAGTACTCACTTTCAGGATGTGGGTTCTAGGCCTAGGCACATGCATCATACTTTCGTTCGTAAACCAGTTTTTCGGGTTCCGAGAGATGCCGTTGGCCATTGGCGGAATCTCGGCTCAGATTGCAGTTGTGCCGATCGGTCACCTGATGGCTCGAGTGCTTCCCACACGAATGTTCTTGGAAGGATCAAGGTGGGCGTTTAGCTTGAACCCTGGTCCTTTTAACATTAAGGAACATGTTATGATCACCATTTTCGCTAATTCCGGGGCAGGAACGGTTTATGCGACTCATATACTAAGTTCTATTAAGCTTTATTATAAGAGACCTCTTCCGTTTCTACCAGCTTTTCTCCTTATGGTCACTACTCAGGTAATACGATGATTCTTGCTTGTTTCACTATTTAGTGTTTGGTGAACTTTGTCTTAGTTAATTATTTTTACGTATGAAATCTCTTTGTAGGTTCTCGGATTTGGGTGGGCTGGTTTATTCCGTAAACAACTGGTTGATCCTGGTGAAATGTGGTGGCCAAGCAATCTTGTTCAAGTGTCTCTCTTTGGGTAAATATTCTTTATCACATATATATTATAAAAACTCTATCTTTATGATTAGTCTTCAAAGACCTAACTTGTTTAATTACTAACCTTGGCATGCAGTGCCTTGCACGAGAAGGAGAAGAAGAAAAAGGGAAGAGTGACCCGAATCCAATTCTTCCTCATAGTCCTTATAACCAGCTTTGCGTACTACATTCTCCCCGGTTATCTATTCACAATGATAACATCCATCTCATGGGTTTGTTGGATTAGTCCCAACTCGGTGTTGGTTAACCAACTTGGTTCAGGTGAAAAAGGTCTTGGTATTGGCGCATTTGGTATTGATTGGGCTACAATCAGCTCTTACCTCGGTAGTCCACTTGCTAGTCCGATTTTTGCTACACTAAATGTAGCCATAGGTTTTGCGTTTGTCATGTATGGAGTCACTCCGCTATGCTATTGGCTTAACCTTTATAATGCCAAAACATATCCCATCTTCTCAAGTAGTCTTTTCATGGGCAATGGTTCGTCTTATGATGTTTTGAGCATCATTGATAAAAAGTTTCATCTAGACCGAGAAGTTTATGCAAAGACTGGTCCTATCCATATGAGTACTTTCTTTGCCGTTTCATATGGTCTTGGGTTTGCTACTTTAACTGCAACTATCGTCCATGTTTTCCTCTTCAACGGAAGGTACGTAATTAAACTCGATCACATAATTTCTTTCCATATAATAGTCTTGAACTTATCTAGTCATCTCTATATAATTCATATGCATTTTGTAGAGATCTATGGGCTCAAACAAGAGGAGCTTTCAAGAGGAACAAGAAAATGGATGTACACACAAGAATCATGAAGAAAAACTATAGAGAAGTTCCCATGTGGTGGTTTCATGTGATCCTAGTACTCAACATCGCGCTCATCATTTTCATCTCTGTGTACTACAATGCAACCCTGCAGCTACCTTGGTGGGGAGTGTTGCTAGCTTGTGCCATTGCCGTCTTCTTCACTCCTCTTATCGGTGTTATCGTCGCCACTACTAACCAGGTACTTACCTACTGAAAACATATATAAGCTTTGAGAAATAAAGTAATCTTTTGAGTTGCGTCGAAATTTAACTATTTGGATTTTAACTTAAGCATATTCCAGAGGAAAAATTTGTTTTCCCTATCAAATATTTTTCTTGTAAATCAAATTCTAGGATCATCTTTGTGTTTCTATATAATTTACTAATCTTATCTCTTTCCCTTGTTTTAGGCACCTGGATTAAACGTCATCACAGAATATTTAATCGGATATATCTATCCAGAACGTCCAGTTGCGAACATGTGCTTCAAAGTCTACGGATACATCAGCATGACTCAAGCTTTAACATTCATTTCAGACTTCAAACTCGGTCTTTACATGAAAATTCCTCCTAGAAGCATGTTCATGGCACAGGTCACTAGCTAAATTACCCCTTAATTGATCATTATTAATTTAACTATTTGTTAAAAGAGGCTGCCTATAATTAGCAACACAACATTTTTCAGGTGCTTGGGACGTTTGTGGCGGTGGTAGTGTACACAGGGACTGCTTGGTGGTTAATGGCAGACATTCCTCATCTATGTGACACATCTTTACTTCCTCCAGGAAGCGAATGGACATGTCCAATGGACCGTGTCTTCTTTGACGCTTCTGTGATTTGGGGACTTGTCGGACCACGTAGAATTTACGGTGACTTGGGAGAATACTCAGTCGTAAACTGGTTCTTCCTAGTCGGTGCAATCGCTCCTTTCTTGGTATGGCTAGCGACCAAAGCTTTTCCAGGTCAGAAATGGATCTCAAGCATCCATTTCCCGGTTTTTTTAGGAGCAACCTCGATGATACCACCCGCAATGGCTGTAAATTTCACAAGTTGGTGCATCATGGCATTTATATTCGGACACTTTTTGTTCAAGTACAAGAAGGATTGGTGGAAGAAGTACAACTACGTTTTGTCGGGCGGTCTAGACGCGGGAACAGCGTTTATGACAATACTGATATTCCTGGCGCTTGGACGCAATGGAATTGGATTGGTGTGGTGGGGAAACGCTGATGATAGCACTTACTGTAGTCTCGCCTCTTGTCCTACCGCTAAAGGCGTTATTAAGCATGGATGTCCAGTTTACTGATCTTGTCACAACAACTATTTGAGACCTCAGTTTGCTTAATTAACCTATATGTTCTGCATAGTGCAGGGGAGAGGACTTACGTACCACTACGGTCATTACACTTTGCTTAGTTATTTTTTATCCAGCCTTTTTCAATTTCGTAGGTTTATCTTGGATTTGTACAGCCTCATTTACTTAACTGTGACTAGAGAACATGAAATACGTAGGATATCCATTAATATATCAGGTAATTAGTATGTTCATCAAATTTTAGCTTGTGAACGATAAAAAACTTAATCTGGTCTGTTGATGTCGTTGCGTATATGCTTTAATCAATACAATAAAAGTAGAGTGGTCTCATCATCGCTTCACCCTGTCTGACATCAGTAATTTTTTTTAACAAAAACCAATAAAAACATTTTGTTTTAACACATCAGCATCATTTGAAAAAAAATCAGCAAGAAATAAATTATGGTCTCTGTCTCCTCGTAATTTGAAGAATTTATATAGGAAATTGTGACACTGGTTTTGGGCTCTTGACAATTAAGAGAGATAAGAAGGTGAGGGGGTTTATGTATTTTTTTTTTCTTTTTTTTTTCGAAGAGGGGGTTTATGTATAGTTTCGATTTTTCTCAAATGCTCCATGTAAGGCTGTAACAATAATGGGAAGCAAAACCCTTTCAGTCTTTTGTTTCTTGATCATGAGGTGTGTTACAGTAGCTATCAATGATAAGCCTTATAAACTGTGGCCTTTATGTATTGTGCAACGAGACTTGAGTTACAAAAAAATAAAAATAAAACGAATTGAAGTAATTGTTAAGGATGTATCTTTACATTACATAGATGGTGCATGATTCCTTTTTGTCTGGGTCAACACATAAACAAGTCATATCTACTTGGATTGTTTTTTTTTTATTATTATTTTTTTTGTTTGTTTTTTCAAGGAGAACAAAGCCAATGAGCTTAAAAACTCAACATAAATTTGGTTATGGACTAATCAGCATTAAAAAAACAAATTCCATTAGTATGGTTTTAGCATTTATTCTAAAATTAAAACTTTGTTATTTTTTTGTCTTCTTAAAACTTAAATATTATATTTAAAAAACGAAAACAAAAAAATTTCATAGACACTAAAAAACGATTATACAATTCTACAAATACACAGACTTAAAATTTTTTTGAAAAAAGTTTATTAAAATTCTCTAAATATATTGTAATAAACGATTATAAAAAAATTACTGATCAAAAATGATATTCATATATTCCCACATCTAAAGTAATCACTAAGACGGTTGTTATACGTCATCTTTACTAAACACAAAACAAAACACTGAAAAAAAGTGTACGCCTTGATTACGCTATATCTTGACCACAAAAAAAAAAAAATTCAAACTATCTTATAATATTATCTTAATTACCAATCAAAAAAAAAAAAAAAGTCACAAAACCAAAATCAAATCTAAATTCATTGTATTTCTCTATCACCTGGCTATCTAAATACATAATTAGAACTACACTTACAAACTATCAAATCTCTCTCGAGATCATAAGTTACTCTTTTAGAATATTTTAAATATTTGCTTAATTAACTATATAAAACAAACAATGCCTCGAAGGAACTAATGCTACAAAAATCTTGGACAGGATACAAAGAATTTGCAATGCAAGATGTAAAACTAATGCTACAAAATTCTTGAACAGAATACGCAGAATTTGCAAAGCAAGATATGTAATTACGAAAAAATGAAAAATGTACTCTCTGTAAATTGAAAACCTTCTCAACCAAAATAACAAATTGTTATTCAATTTCTCAAGATTACCCAAACTTGAAAATTTATTTTCCTGAACATTAAACAAATACATTTGTTAGCAACCATGATACATTACAATTATAAACATTTTTACATAAATCAAAACAAAAAAAATTCCTCCCTACTGTTTTCGTTAAGATCATTCATTATTTAATAAAGATTTGAGAATAATTAAACTTTATAAAACAAATAAAAATAAAATAAAAATTAAAAAACATATAATTAAGATTACTAAAAAAAAAAAAAATAAACATTATAAAACAAAATATAAAAAGGGTAGACTATTCAAAACATAAAAAAATGAAAATATGGAGAAAAAAACCTGTTGCGTAGCGCGGGCACAAAGCTAGTCTTACTAATAGTAAACTTATGGATGAACTGTTATACAGAGGTGGTAATATGAAAATTAATAAAAAGAATATAATTATGTAAGATAGTCGAGAAATTATCTTAGTTCAGACATTTTGGTAAAAAGCCTTTTATCAACATCATGCTATATATCTATGATTAAAACATATATTATGTTGGAGACTCGGGTTAATAATGATTATTTACAAAGAATCACAACTTTTGATGTATGACTTGTTGATTATCTTACTAATACAACTCAAATGGATCATCTTCCTCTATTTCAACTGATGTCCAAACCCCTTTTGACAAATTATTGGCGCCTATCGACAATAACTTGTCACCGCAAGAGCTCGTCGAGGCCACGAGTTCTGCAGCTGCTAAAACGAAGAAAGAAGAAACGGAGGCGAGGGCAATGGCGAACGAGAAGGCTTTGATTGCCGCTAAGGTAGTAGCTGAGGCTAAGAAGGCTATGGAAATGTTTGATAGTTCCAGACACATCTAGATAGAGAGATGAAACATATAGAGAGATGCGTCTGAAACTATCAAGCAATTCCATAACCTTCTAAGCCTCAGTTATTGGCTTAGTGGCAATCAACACCTTCTCGTTTGCCTTTGCCCTCACCTCCATTGCTTCTTTCTTCGCTTTAGCAACTGTAGGACTCATGGCCTCGACGAGCTCTTGCGGTGACAAGTTATTGTTGATAAACGCCAATAATTTGTCAAGATGGGTTTGGACATCAGTTGAAACAGAGGAAGATGATCCATTTGAGTTTGAAGTTGAGGAGGATGAAGGCAGCGAAGATCCATGAATATTCTTGAATCCAGCAAGTCTTCGCTTCTGAGGAGGCATAAGAAAATTGGTATTCTCTTGATTCAGCTGACACAGATTCGGTTCCATTTCAAACAAGCTGGGAAAAAAAAAAAAAACAAATCAGACAAAGACAAGAACACGAGTTAATGTCGGAACAAGAACACGAGTTAATGTCTTTAAAATGTAACTCTGATTGAAAGACTCGAATCTTATCCGCACTCAGTAGAAAAACCAAAACTGAGTAAATTACATCAGATTATGAAATCTAAAACAATTCAATTTCCTTGAAGATTGTAACTTTAGTGCAAGGCACAAATCAATCCTCAAAACCCATTTTTGCTGAATTGGAGTCTCCCAAACTAAATTCACAAAATCTACACAAGTTCTCATAATTCCATAACAAAATTTGACATGAACAACTAAATTACTCGAACAACTAAGGTGCTGTTCGTTTCAATATCTGGATGTTGCATCTAGATATTGCATCCAGATGCAATATTTGGATGCAGCATCCAGATATTGTTCGTTTTGGTATTTGGTTTTGTATCCAGATATTGTATCCGGATATAGTTTTGTTCGTTTCTGTGTTTGTATCAACATCTGGATGCACATCATATTAAAATGACTAAAGAAGACATGTCTTTATATTTTCGTATTTTCTATGATATGCAACTAAATATTTATTTTTGCGGAAAACGAAATTTTGCAATTTTGGAAGGAAACCGGAATTTGAAGATTTTGGTGGAAAAACAAAATTTTACGGTTTTAGCGGGAAAACGAAATTTTGCGGTTTTGGCGGGAAATCTGAATTTTGCGGTTTTGGTGGAAAAACAGAATTTTAGGATTTTGGGGGGAAACATAATTTTACGATTTTGGCGGGAAAACAGAATTTTGCGGTTTTGGCGGGAAAACAAATTTTTACAGTTTTGGCGGGAAAACGAAATTTTACAGTTTTGAGGAGAAAATGGAATTTTGCAGTTTTGGCGGAAATCATAATTTTACGGTTTTGGCGGGAAAACAGAATTTTGCGGTTTTGGCGGGAAATCGGAATTTTGCGGTTTTGGCGGGAAATCGGAATTTTGCGATTTTTGACGGGAAAACTGAATTTTACGGTTTTGGCGGGAAAATAGAATTTTTTCGGTTTTGGCAGAAAACTGAATTTTGCAGTTTTCACAAAAAATGGAATTTTGCGTTTTTGGCGGGAAAATTGAATTTTGCGGTTTTTGTGAAAAATGAGATTTTATGATTTTGGCCGGAAAAAATTGAATTTGGCGGTTATAGCGGTAAAACGAGATTTTACGATTTGATAGGAAAACGAAATTTTGCGATTTATCAAAAAATATTATTTTATAATTTTGAGATTAAAATGTATTTTCGTAATTTAAACGTAAATTTTTATTTTTTTATTTGAAATTTTTCTTATTTATTTTGGTAGAGAATTATTTATATAAGAGATAAATTATATTTTGAATAAGGGCATATTGGTCTTTTGACAGTTTGGATGCAATAGCTGCATCCAAACTCAAGTTTGAGTTGCATCCACAAATTTTGGATGCAATTGATTCTGCATCTAGTTTTTGCATCGAGGTGCAGTTCATAATTGATCACAAACGAACAACATCTGGATATTGCATCCAGATGCAGCGTCTAAACGCAGAAACGAACTGCACCTAAATTACTCGATCATAAGGTGATCAGAGTCAAACGGCATTGAAACAAACAAGAATCATTAATCAAAATGCATTTCAGAAAACAGAGTGCTACAGGTGAATCTGAGAAATTCCATATTTTACCTCTTGAGTTTTGGTGAATTGTTGTAGCTTTGAAGTATGAGAGAGTTAAGGGAGGAAGACAATTAGGGTATGTAGAGGGAGAGGAGTAGGGATTAAGGAGACGGCGGTGATCAAAGTTTATCCTCTATTTTCAGTTTTTATACGTAAACCCTACAAAAGAATCACTCTAATCTTTTGTTAATTATTATCATTTTGTCATTTAAGAATTTGTTATTTATATTTTATTCTTTTTTTTTTTTACAGCTATAGAAAATTCATGTCATTATTTTTCATTTTCGACAACACATAAAATAAAAGTTATCTCTTGATAAATCATTCAATTAGGAAACGAAAGTGATTTTTTTTTTTTAATACCTTTGTTGTGAAAATGGTTAATTACTTTTTCTCCTCCAATAATATGTTTTATAAACGATGTATATCTGAGATCGTAACGTACATTTAAATCATGATTGAATCATACTCTAAATTTTTTTTCTTAAAAAGGATTTCCTTTAAAAGTATTTTAATTCTTCTCAAGTTTTAGATTACACAAAATTTCTTCCAGCATATGACAATTAAAATTCTCTCTTACTCTAGGCTAAGATCCAAAACAATAAACAGATATTATGTGTTTTATTTTGTGTTTTTCACCATAAATCTTCTTAATCTTTGGTCAGGTGACTCTCTCTTTTTATTCTTTTTCTCTCCTCTATTTTTTACGTGAAAAATAAAAAATTTATAATAAATAACGGTTGCGACGTACATATTAGTAAGATAATTAACTAATCGTACATCAAAATTGTGATTCCTTACGAATAATCATTATTAACTTAAGGGTATAGACATGTTACGAGGTGTATGCTAGTTGTTTAGCCATTGTGGTCACAATTAGTCATCAAATGAGAAATGATTTTTTTTTTTTGTCGATAACCATGGTAATTTTATTTCAAGAAATCCAAATACAACAACTGGTTTAAAGGCCCAGAAGACAAATATAGAAGCCCAAGTATCAAAGCCTAGACAAAGTAGGAGATGACACGTGTAAAGAAAAATCTTCTGGAAGTAGCGTGAAACTTCAGCATCTCCGATGACAATATCACCGGCCGACATCAACAGAACAGAACCATGAAGCACCAGCGAAGCTTCCAACAGATTGTTTCAGAGAGTTAAACACAGAGAAACCCCAAAACAATCACGGCATCTTCAGAACCAGTTGAATATTTGGACCAAGATCGCCCAAAAACTTCTTGTTCCCTGCATAAAGAAAAGAACCAGCTTCGAAGAATCACCATAAATAACAGCTCCGTGGAGGCTTTATCGGTGTCTGAACACAAATTTACTAGTTCAGAACTTGAATGGGAAACAAACCCTTGAACCAACAAAGATGTTAATTCCTCAGGAAATTGAAATTTAGGGCCAAACTAAGAAGAAAATCAGAGAACATAGAAGATTAAAAAGCGATCAGAAGAAACAGAAAAAAAACCGATAAACGGAAACAAAACCGGACCATATACGCCGGAGAAGAAACCGCAAGAAGCGGAATATGTACATCAAAAAACAAAAAGCTCCGGCACCGATTTACCGGCACCGGAGATCTAACGGTGAATTTTTAGAAAGAGGTCAGAGCAAAGTTTTTGTGGAGAGAGAAAGAAATTGTGAGAAATGATTAAACTCGTCAAAGCCTAAGGATCGAAATATTACTAGGAAGTAAGTTAATGATTCGAATAATGTTGTGGTATGATTTGGACCCTAGGCCAAAAACATTATGGGCCCTTTTAGTATATAATTTTTTTTTTTTTTTTCAAAATTTGGACCCTTTTTCTTTAAGAAAATTTGGAAAAAAAAAATTGGGCCCTGGACCCACACCCCTCTCGCCATGCCTTAGAGCCGGGCCTGCTGTTTATACCCTCCGCGGAGCAAAGAAGCCTAGGCCACTAGCGGTAGTGTTTTGTAGAACTCTATGTTTATTATGTATATTTTCAATGTGAATAAGGCCATGACTAGTGTACATGTTCTTTGTAGTATTAAAACCTATGTTTATATCATATAAAAGCGTTTTGAAATTATCGGTTCCTAAGCGGTACTATTCTTGTCCGAAAACTAACTATCGGTTCCAGTTCGGGTTGGCGAGCATTGAATTAGGGTTCTTTTGGAATAACTCATTTTGATAATTGAATTGAGTAGTTGGATTTGTTCCAATCATCTTGGTTTAATTATTTACATGAATTATTAATAATTCATTGATGACCAAATGTAGTGAACCCGTATCTTTGTGCCCTCGTAAATAAAATTTCATATATGAACTATCTAAATCCGTCTTTTGTGTTTAAAGTTTAGAGCTAATGGCACGAGTTTCGTTTAAGATTTACGTTTTAGGTTTTAGAGCCTAGTATATATAAATAAATAATTTTTTTACTTAAGGTTTTCAAATATTTATGACTTAAGCTAGTTTAAGGTTATGTTTATGTTTATAGTTTTTTACTTAAAGATTGTTATATATCCATAAATTTTATTTAATTTTTTAAAACTTTAAAATTAACGATTAGCAAAATTAGTTTTCAAAAATAAAAATCACATATAATATATATATATATATATATATATATATAATATTATAAATTAAAAAGTTACATAAAACATTTTTTATTACACACAAAGCATTTATACCATAAAGCTGTGAAGATAAGTTTCCATAAACTTATTTTACAG